>SMGT01013934.1:140802-155176 GCA_004794575.1 Lanistes nyassanus | reverse complement strand
GGGAGTGGTGGTGGCGCGGCTACTGTGGGTTCGCCGCAGGGAACATAAGTCTGGTCTAGAAGAAGATAGACTGATATACTGTGCACATTTTCATTCCCCAATATTTCGTTCCCTTTATCATTTATGGTTGTCTATTCGGAGAAAATGAAAATTGCCTACGCAACGGTAAAGACCCCAGATAAGGCAGAGCCTTTAAAAACAAAACGAAAATTATGCTTTATTCCAGTCTAAAATTTTCCGACGAACTGCGGTACTGAAGATGGCTGTACAGGTGGGCTATTTAAGTAACACCTGTCGTCATTCACTGTCCGGCCAATAGCCATCCTTTTCTATGTCATCGGCCGGGTGATGGCGGGGATTGACCTTTAGGTCTGCAAGGCACTATATACTTTGAAAGGAAACGGATCTAAGGAAGGAGTTGGAGTCTTTACAGTAAGGACAAAGCATTTTTAACCTGGAATGAGATTATGCCAACAAAAATATTTGATAGGGTTTGGTAAGCGTGACTCCCGTGAGCGAACTTTTAATTACTAAATAGGTGTAGTATAGCTAGTTGAGCAGGAGGGAGGGGGGTAGTGGTGGAGTCAATGTCACTCGTACCTCATAGACTCCCAGACTGCTAAAGCAAAGGACCAAGTTGGTGATTATCTGGGTTTTGTTTTGAGCTACAGTGGGTCTACCCCAACATGTTTGATCGAGAACATACAAATTGAATGATAGATCTAGCACCCCATGCGGTGTTGGGCTGACTAAACAAAGGTCTTTGAATTTGTAGCCACCCACACTGATATCACGGGGTCGTTTAAGTATACACGCTCTGTATGTAGGCTTAACGCAAAAAAATGCACACGATTTACGCTCCTTCTCCGTTACAGGGAGGTTACTCGCATCGTCTCTCTCGGCTGCTAAGCGGAGAGGAAAATGGCGACGTCAAAAGGGTCGCAGCCTCTAGACACACGGGCTGAGCTGATCGAGCTCGTGCGACGCAGAGCGGAAATTGCAGTAAGTCTTTGTACTCCAAATTCTTTAACGCGCAAGTTCTATATTTTGAAGTTTAATATGAAAGATTTATTTCAGACAAACGCAGAATAAAATCAAGCGTAATTTTGTCGGTGGCGCCCAGAAGCTAAGCAATTTTCTCTATAAAATAATATAGATAGAATCTAGTTGAGTTGACCATGGAAACTGACACTTACGAGCGGGGATTTTGAACTTTAAAGACTTACACTTCGTGTAAGTTGGGGTCACAACTTATGGTTTTCAATAAAACAGGCATTTCTTTTCACCGGATTAGTGGATATAAGCAGCGGTGTTGTGTCCCCTTAGTAAATTGCAAAGGCGGGCGTTTCAACTTACATAATCTCAGCCTACTCGCGTATCATGTTCGTATTTGCTAGCCTCCCCCGGAATGTGTAGATTCGTTGTAATCATTACGTGATGTGAATGCATTTTCCTATGACTAGGTCTAGGAGGGCAAACAAAATCAAGATTTTATTGGCTGTCACTGTTGAATAGCAAATTGAAATTGTATATATAGCATATATAGTTTATACGCATAAAATTTAACTCTCCTCTAGTCCTACCCAAACAAAATGAGATGTGGTTCTTTTATTCACTTATGATCATGTTTTCTGTTGCAGGAAACTCTTGCAAATCTTGAACGACAGATATATGCCTTTGAAGGCAGCTACCTTGAAGACACTCAGCTATATGGGAACATCATCAAGGGGTGGGATCGGTACCTGACTAACACAAAGTATGATGATCAACTGTTCAGATAGATATCACACTTTGTATTATCTTTGACATTGCTTGAAAATTAGTAGCAGTATTTTTTTAACATCATCACAAAATCTTATAGGTCGCTGACAACAATTATGCATACTTGATTTAAAAGTTTTCTTCTTAATTGCATGTAAATTCTTAAGTGATGGATGTAACCAAAATTCAGATCTTTATTTATCTTTAATCAACGTAGGCAGGAATGAAAATAAGAGATTTATTTTTTAAAATAATGCGCAATTATCTTATTGCAGCAAAGCAGATAAACGAAATAGGAAGTTTAAGGAATCCGACAGGCTGTTTTCCAAGTCCTCAGTCACATCTGCTGCTGTAAGTATAACCTGCTAGCTTTTGTCCCAGATCTAATATGAAGCTGTTCTTTCCGGCTTATTATATGAACAACATACTTTTTAACCAAACTTAAAACTGGTGGCACATATAAATCTTGGGTATTCAACTTTCAATGATCAGCATCCGTTTGTATGAGTGTGTGAGTTTGTGTGTGTGCGCACACATGCGCACGGGTGTGTATATCTACATGCATCTGCATACATGTGTGTGTGTGTCCCCGCATGCATGTGTGTGTATAAGAGAGAGAGTAGGGTAGGATGAAAGCCATTGTGTTTTAGGAATACTTGAGGAGGAATATACTGAAATAACATTTTAAAACAAGTAAAGCTCTGCTGAATACATTCAGATTTCAAAATCCCCCTTTGGAATTTCTTAATTTTGTTTGAACACTTTCAGTTTCAGCATTGATGTTGCCATATTATTATTGATTTTTTTATGCCTGCCTTTTATCTTTAAATTGTGAGCAAGTTTTTCCCCCACCCCTCAAAAACTGCATATTCATGCCATGAGCAACATAGGTTGCTTCACTCCTGCTTTATTTTTCTCGAGGAAGAATATTATTTCTATAAATTGCAACAAAATATTTTATTTGGCAGGCTGTGAGCGGCATAACTGACCAGTCAGAAAGAAACAGTAAGTAACCATATTAACAAAGGGTCTGTCTGCATTCCTGCTTTTGTATTAGAGAAGGTGTGAGTGACAGGTTGCATGTAATGTGTAGTGTAGCAGATTGTTCTCACTAGGGAAAATGTTTAACATTTCCAGGAGACCCACAGAGCCCAGATGCTAATGGCAGTGTGAATGTAGGCACTCCCAACTCCCAAAGCAATGGAGCCAGCTCACCCACTGACAGTCTTGGTGGTCATTCAGGGCCATCGTCCAATCACGCTGCAGGCAAAATGAAAAACACAGGTCGCTATAAAAAGGGGAAAAGTAAAGGGCGCAACAGGTGAGTTATAGGCGAGTCTGCTAGACTAGCACACTAAATAACTGTAGACAACACTGGTGTGCATTACAGCCAATTAGAATGATTAAAGCCAGCAAAGAATGCGATTTTTTACACACATCGTCTTCAGCAGCATTTCCTATTGATATCTAAAATCTTGATTGGAGTGTTATTCCTAAAACAGGAGATCAGTGGAGAGCATCTTTTGAGTAGTTACTGTTTGCAAAAATTTTTAGAATAAGAGAAAAGCAGTGTGTAGTTTTGTTTTCTAAAAGACATAAACAGAACAACACTTGCTAGGGAGTTGTACTTGGTTTGGAAGTTTCCACTTGGACTAAAGCATTACTCATTGCAAAGATTGATTACTTTTAACTACAGCAAAAATGGAATACATTTTCGAAGCAAGCTGAATCCGTGCCAAGTTTCAATACAACCACATCCACATGCGTATGCATTTTTGCGTAGACATATTTCTAGTGAAGCAAATTAAGGCAGGAAATAAACTGTCCAAAGTGAGTTGCATAATGTGTTGTAGGAATATTCTTGTAAACCTTGATTTTAATAAATGTTCTGTGCCCAAAAAGTAACACCTTGTAAAGGGTGATTCCATTTTTAGCAAAACAAAGAAAAAAGGAGGTCTATTAACATAACTACGTAAATTTCTCTCAGACTGGACCCTAAGCAACGGAAAGGGAAAGACAGCAACTCCTGTGAGTATGCGTGTCGCTGGTTGGCATTAGACATTACCGCTCACACCTATTAGATCCCTGTAGGCTGAAGCTTGTGTGTGTTAGCAGTGTGCCCCAGTCATGCCTGCACTTTCCTTTCTCCCTTTCTTGTTTTGCAGTAGGACCTCCATGCTGAGTGGTGGTGTATTCTGCACATATCTGTTTTCATTTAACCTTTCTTTTCCATCTACAGCGTCTGATTAATTACAGAGCACTTGTCATCAGTTCCCACCCAAGTCAGCGTTGCTTGTCAACAGGTTCAGTAGCATAATGGAGGGGAGATAAGTGTCATGGTTTAAAAGATAATGAAAGGGAAGAATCCCTCATTTGAGGTTAAAGTAAGGGAAACATTGGTGGAATGAAGCACATTTTTTTCCCGCAGTAGTCACTCTTCAGGCATTCCAGATCTCTTGCAGATAACAGAAAACCATAACGTCTAGAACCAAACATCCTACATCTGCCTCCTGAAAAAATATTTGTCTCTCAAGCTTATGGCAATGTGGTGTTCTCACTTAGCAGAGTTAGTAGTTGTGGTGATGGTAAAGTGCTTTCATATTATCTGGGAGGGGGGATTTTGGTTGAAGGTTTTTGAGCATGCCTGCCAAAACAAAAAATTAAAATCTTTTAGACAGGTTGCAGAAGAAATTGGAAAATCTGGCTTTTTTAAAGGGTAAAAAATACTAGTGTTTTGTGACCAGTTTAAGCACCAAAGTGTGCAGCATTTGCCATACAGAGTAAACTCCTTCGTCTGTAAAATTTATTGAAAGCCCATGCTGGGTGTTCTGGAATGCCTGATTATAGAAGTGGTGGTGGCATAAGATTTAGATGGGACAGGGGTGGACTGTTGCTCAAGCATTCCTTATATTTATTTGCTGTTGTCTCCTAAACAACATGCATGCTTCCTAAGTTGGTCTGTTGTAAGCTGTCATGTGGCTGTAATTGGCAAAGCATCTTGTAAAGCTGAATTTTGTACTGCTTTTTATTAAAAACAATCCAAAAAAAAACTAATGGCAAGTACAGGTATTTGGAATGTAAATTTAAAACTTAAGTTGAAAGAAACCCCAAGATTTTCCTAGTGCCTGTATCTTGTCATCTCCTGATCTCGGGATATTTCCCTAAGGACCAACAACAGAGCCTGTACTTTGCTTCCATCAGCACAACACTCAGTTGCACATTTGGAGAGACCTACTGCATCAAGGACAGCGGGTTATTTACTTGATTGATTTGTATATGAAAAATTTGAACAAGGGTGAAAGAGCCCTTTTTACCCTCCCCCTCACCACCACCACTACCACCACAACAACAAATAATGGTTAGCACAAGCAGTTATCATGCAGGTTATTCATCTAATATCAGGGTAAAACTTCTTCCAGAAAAGTGATCTGCAAAAATCACTTTGAACAGCAACAGCCACAGAAAGGATTTTGAGGAACATTGGGAGCTTTTTTTTTAAAGTGGGGGGAAGAGACTATTCTGAACGTCTTGACCATTCTTGTTTCTCTCTCATTTCTTTCCAGTTTTTATGCATTGATGTATATCTGGGCATTGTACTTTCTTTTTTTTTAAAGTTCGGCTGGAACTGGGATAGGATGTATCTGAGGTGGTTTCTGCTCTACTAACCATATGTGACTAGGTTGTAGGACCTTTTCACTCAGTATCAATGTTTGAGGTGTGCTGACACAGACACATCATGTCTTGACAAGGAAAATGGTATTTAATGCAGGTTGCAATTGTCCCCACTTTGCGTGGAGGAGCTGAATGGTTAGAATGGTGTTATATATGGTGGGAGGGGTGGTGGTGGGAGGTAGTCTGGACAAGGGAGGAGAGTATGCTTTATAATTTGATCATTACTGTTGTTCTAAATACTAAGTAATGCTACATAATAACAGGTGAACGGAAATAAGTAAGGAATGCATAAACCTTTTTTGTTTGTTTTGCCTTTGGTCAGGTTGAGAGGGCTGTCATTTCTAATTAACTAGCAACTGCTTGCCCCATTTTACACTTTTTAAAATAAAACGGATTTAGGCACTTTGTACCACAGAATGACAGCGTGCAGTGGATGGGAGGAGTCTTTACCGGGTTTTGGAATTCTTCTGACATGATAACTAGAGCTTTCAAGACGTTTACATGAGTCAAGGACACAAAATACATATTCGTGTAGAAGTTTCCTGCATTTTTACAAGAACTCTTAGACATTTATAAAAGGTTGTTGGAGACTTATCAGAATGCATGCAGTATTCACAACTTTGTGCAAGGATAACATTTTAAAAACTTCCTTGTCTGTTACACTTGATTTTTAAACAAGCAATATTTATTTGGAAATGCATCTGACTACCTTCTCCCCTTCCTTTGAGATAAATTGTCAGCATGAAAGCTTCTATGTAAATCTTAATAATTATCATTGATTATAAAGTACATATTTTTTGGTGTGTTACATTTGACACAAGTGAAGGGATATCCTGGTGTGAACAGTTTGAAAGGAATTTTAAGATTATATTGTCTGTTCAGTTTGTTAGGGGATTAATATAGATATGTGTTCTTTTTCAATTGCACAGGTTACATTTGCAATATTTTAAACATTCGTATTGTTGCGAAAAAAGCAGAACAGGGTCTGAGATTGGGAATCCATTTCACTATGCTTTGTTCTCTGAAGCATGCTTGTTCCTGTCAGCTGATAATTTTCCAACTCACTTTTTCTTGGTTATTGAAACATTGGTCCTTTGTAAATATTCCTCTTTTTTGGGGGGTGGGGGTGGGGGACTATTCTAAAATACCCTTCAGAGTTTAAGTAAATAAAAAGATACTGAGCCAAGCTACATTGAATGACATAGACAAACAGTCTATGGGGGGGGGGGTGGCATTACCCCTTCGTCAGGACAACACAATCACAGACAGATAGAGACAATAACAGAGACAAAAAAAAGCCAGTTAGCTAAATGAGGTCGAACAAGGGGTAAAATACCGGTGACATCTGACACCGTATGACCTTATTCATTTAAGTGCCTTTTTTGTCTTTGCTTGTTCTTGTCTCTATCTGTGTTTGCGTTGTCCTGATAAAGAGATAATGCCACAGAACTGTTGGGTGATTGTGTCGTTCAATGTAGCTTGGGTCAGTACCTTTTTGTTAACTTCGGTTTATTTTCCAAGTGGCAGTCTATTGTTCCCTTTAGTTTGTTTATCCACAAAAATAGTTATCATTTGTGAACCTGTGAGAAAATGACAGCATAGTAAATATCCAAGAATTTTTTCCACTTGCTGAAAGGTTATATTTACTTCTAACACATTTATATCTTGGGATGTCAGTTAATAGAGCTGTATGTTATTAGAGACTAAATTATTTTGCAGAGCGGTGAATATTATGGTAGCAGAGGAGATCATGCTGGATAATACAAGAGGCAGTCGTGTCTAGCTCTCTGATAGACAGCGTCCCAGGATCAAGGACATGTACTGCAGGCTGCCGGGAGACCTGTTTTACTGTGGAGTAGCTTCTAGGTGACCCTGTCAGGGGCAAGGGTGTCACCTGCCTCTAGCGCAGGCGTTTTCCTCCATCCCATTTCTTTGTGATCCTCTTCAGTATTTTCCAACTTCTGCACTGTAAAAGGGTAGAAAACGTCTTTTAGCACAAACCCTACATTTGTTTTATACTATCCAGCAGTACTTTGTCTCAATGCCCGCTCTCTCTCCCATGACTTTACTGCACTTTTGTAAGTTCCCATCAGGTTCACAACTGCATAAAATGATTTCTTCTGGTTCATCCATCATATTGTTACATTGGACATTCTTTTAGTCTTTAAAGATGTCTGCACAATACCTGGATAAACTTTTATCACTTTTTTCTAGCACTTCCATCCTTATCTCCCAATATTCCCACCCCATGCTACACCTAGGTAAAGCTATTAGCGTGTCCATACCTCATTGTTAAATTGTCTGTCCTCGGTACTCCATGTAGCATCTGTAGAGATGGCTGTTTGCTGTGATACAGCTATAGCTGCTAACATGATCCAACACACCATACAGTTTTCAGTATGTTGAAGAGATGTTAGTAGATTTTTGTATTTCTTTTTAAACATACCAGCCACATTTTAAAGGTACTGTGACATATAACCCTCGTGGCCATCTTTCCAAATCACTAAACGATATTATCAATGCCTCTTATTAAACTTCTTGCTATTTGCTAGCCTTTGCCAAACAACACATCACACTGATGTTAGTATTACGCGTACGTCTGCTGTAGTAAAATGCACTTGAATCAGCTACACTCACAGGAGCTGCCTCAGCAGAATGAGATAAAAGCAACATTTGCATGAGAGCTAGAGGAAAGTCAGTGGTTTCTTATCTGCTGATCCTCATGATGTCACCTGTGAGCATGATATTTTATTGTCATAAGATTGGGCTGTGTGCCATATCTGCAGATATAACTGGGGAGTGCTTCTCATGAAATTTGAGTGTAAGGCTGTACAAAATGAGGCATCGTGTGTTTATGGATGTGTATGTGTGTGTGTGTCAGGTGGAAGAGCGGGGAATATGTGCATGTGTTTGCATGTGAGATTTAAAAAGTATACAACCTGTAGAGCAAGGAGTGTGATGTTGAATGTAAACCATGTACAGATTGTGTTTTAATTCGGTATGAATGCAGAATAAAGCTTTGAAATTCATTCGGTATTTCAAGACTAGTCTGTTTTATGTTCATAACTACTGAAAGGAAGGGAGACAAGTGTGTGTGGGGGTGTGTGAGAGAGAGCAGGATTTAGCCTTTCTATGGTGCAATGTAAGCCT
The DNA here is from genome assembly GCA_004794575.1 of Lanistes nyassanus. NCBI lineage: Eukaryota > Metazoa > Mollusca > Gastropoda > Architaenioglossa > Ampullariidae > Lanistes > Lanistes nyassanus. Next base: position 146,593 of record SMGT01013934.1, on the reverse strand, counting down.
GACTTGCACTTACAGATAGCAGATTCTTATTAATGTTGATTTCATTTGAAAAATGAAGAATCTGAGGTAAGAAGTAACTGGGTGCATATCAGGATGGGGGTCCGATTACTAAGCTATGCACTAAAAAAAAAAAACCACCAGACTGATAGCTGCAGTAAGATGGCCAGTGCGGACGGGCAGTTTAATGTGTGGGGAATGGCCGAATGGAGTTTGCACAATGTATAACTCCAGGAAATAATCCTTGGGCACACCAGGATTCGAGCCACAACTTTCTACCTGCTAGTCCGCAGCTCTACCAACTGAGCTATCCGGGTCTCCGATTATGCGCGGGAAGGGTAATTTCGGTTGAGGGTTTCAAGCGGAACGGTTAGGGTGGAGGGGTCCAACTGATGAAATGTCTCTTGCCTTTTCACTTTTAAAAATTTATGTTGTGCTAAAAAGAAGCATGGGTTTCATAAATGACTACTGAAACAGGCACAATGCTTTTCATGCTTAAAAACTGAATCATAAAAATCCAAGTACATGTACACGATTATGTAGCAGGGGTACCCACCCTCACAACGGTGGCCACTGAGCAACCCTCGGTGCCACCGTGCCAGTGACCACAACGCTGGGATAGAGCTTCATAGCCAGCATGCGAACATAGGTCAGTCGCAGATGCTGGCACTGGTGCCAAGAAGCAATCGATACATGTATGAGAAAAAGATCGATGCTGCCTGATGATTCATGAAATGGAAAGGAAGCTAACTCGCTCTGGTCGTGCAAGGAGCGTGAATTCACGCATCCGGAAGAGGCCGTGCTGACGATGTGGCCGTTCGTTCAATTGCAGTGTTGGTAGCACTAGCAGTTCACAATTTTGTACCAAAACCTATTTATAGATATCTATATATAGTTCATAATCAGATATATTCAGTTGCAGCAGATTTTTTTCTGCCTACGATTAGGAAGTGCTTGTGTGTGTCAAAACGAAAATAACTTCAATGGTAACTGATGTAGTGATGACTGAATCCAAAGCAGCTGCAGACTATTTACATACTGTCAGAAGTAAGTATGTATATATTTATGTGTGAAAATGCTGTAAGACCTGGGTACAGAGTTCATGCTAAGATGAAAATCAAAGGTATAAACGGGACTTCCTAGTTGTGTAGATCTCGTTCGTTTTCCGAGTTACTCAACTTACTACTGGGCCCAATTAAGTCAATGCCAAAAGCCGTCACGACATCTGTATTTAGCATTCAGGGTTTCTGCATGAATCACCGTCACTGTTCAGTTTTTGTCGCTGGCAAAGTTGATTCGTATTAATTTATGGCAGTCTTAAATAATTTTGATAGCAGGATGTTCAAGATAGGCATTTTAAAAAATGGATGATAGTTTTGAAATTTATTAGACTTAATTAAGACAAGCTCGTTGCAGCAAAGGGCTAGTGTATATTAAAATCAATAGTGAGACGATAAGCAAATTTAAAAGACCATCTCATGCAACCCCTGTGCATAACTGATCGTATGGAAGCTCTAACCAAAAATTAAAATCTTCCAGTGCTGCTATTTGCCAGGAAGGGGTTACATTGCAAAGAAGACAACATTCATGCTTAGCTGTTTGGTTTGGGATATATATAATATGGTTACTCAGTCACTGGTTAAAGATTATCCCACCCTCAGAGGGGAAAGACTATAACAAGAGAGATGATTAATTTAAAATTATTCACAGTGAATATTCAGCACACCTCAGAGAAGACAACCAGCATTCATTTTTGTTTGCTTACTGGGTAAAGATTATTCTAATCACAGAGGGGACAGACTAAATCAAAGGAGATGATTAATTACAATTTTAAAAATTAGTCACAGTGAATATTTAGCACAGCAGAGTGCTAAACAAGTTAGTCGCCATTACCATTGGTCAACTTTGCTCAGTTGAGGTTCGTCTAGTTCAGTTATGCTCAGTTTAAAAAAATATTTTAAAAAATGACTAATATTTGCATTGGTTATACTACTGGGACATGTAGGTTTTAATTACCTTTGACAGTGAACCCAGGGATATAATGCATAATGAAACATGGATGGGTTTTTTTCGCTTAAGTTGCACTATGTTTGGATGTTTTTATATCAATATATATTGTAATAATGTATAATAATAAATATAGTTTAGGTACAGAACATTCCAAATAAACAGATTCTATTTGTTGCCAGTGAAACCACTGCATTTTTTTTTAATGAAATAGTTCATTGCTCAACATTTTTAATTATTTGAATTTAAACTACTTGTTTGATTATTTAAAAATGTCAACATTTGAGTGATCATTTTTATGCTAATTTGATCTGGTGTGCATTTTATATTACAGTGAAATGACAGATGTAATGATAGCGAGGATAAACACTCCGATACCTTATCACACAATGGCAAGGCAGACTATGAACAGACAGCTTGCTAGACTAGCAACCTTCAGACTGCTTAGCCACTGTGATCCTTATCACCCAGTGCTGCTTGCAGCCGCTGGCCTGTACTACACTGGAACAGGAGACAGTGTCCAGTGCTATTCCTGCTGTGTGCTGCTGTCCGGCTGGCTCACCCAGGGTATAGACCCAGTGCAGCTGCATCAGCAGAGCACACCCAGCTGCCTGCATCTGCAAGGACTGGATTTGACCAACATACCCATTGGTCCTCTGGATTCCATTTTGTGCAGCACTGTCAACGAGCTGATGCGACATAAGTACTTGTTGGTGAGAGATCCTGCATCACTGTCATCTGCAGCATGCCGCAGCCTGCACGAGGCTGGTGGCGGTGAGGAACAGATACTAAGCGCAGGTAGTGAGCGGGACTCTCAGCCTTCAGACTTTCTGGCAGCTGCTGCAACAGGCACTGACTGGCACACCCCGGTCACCGTTGCAGATGCTCTTGCAGATGCCTCGCAATCCACGGTCAACACAGGCGTGGATTGGGAGGTGTGCAAAACATCTGTAACAGAACGCCTGAAGACATTTGAAAGGTGGCCTGTGACAGCTCAAGCCCATCCAGCAGAACTGGCTGAAGCTGGCTTTGTGTACACTGGCACCCAGGACAGAGTGCAGTGTGTGTTTTGCGAAGGATTTTTGCGCAACTGGCAAGCGGGTGATGTGCCACTGGTGGAACACCAGAGATTTTTTCCATCCTGCCCAGTGGTGCAGCATACCCGGTCTGGCAGCCCCGGCCCCTCCCTGAGTGCAGCTGGCAGCCTTCCCAGCATGCCTCGGAGTCACAGCACCCCACCATTGCCAATGTCAATGCCCCGAACAAGTACACCAGAGGTACCAGGAGGTGCGGATGAGCTTCCTCCAGCAATGCCGGCACCTCCTTTGGAGGCCACTGGCATTGTGACAGAACGACCCAAGCATCCTAACATGGCTGTGGAAGCATCCAGATTTGCCTCGTTTAGAAAATGGCCACCTGGAAAGACACAGAGCCCCCAGCACCTGGCAAAAGCAGGATTCTTTTATGCAGGTGGAGTGTTTTTTGTACAGTAACACTTGCATCTTAAAACCAGCTCAGTGATGGAAACTTCCTTGATTTAAATTTAAGAAAATCAATTCTTGTTATTTTAACTTTATATGAGGCAAAACATACAGGAAGTTTTATGGTTTTACAAGTGCATTCATGTTTTATTTTCTGACTTCTATGTATTATAACAGGCATAAAAGTAAGAGCTGTTTGCTTTTTGAAACTGCATAGTGTAGTGTATGAAAAATGATATCACACTAAAACTTAACCAATCCAACTTTTTGTTTGAGTAAAGTAGAAAAATTCCTTTGCTTTATATGGGAAGGAAAGACTCCATGACTGAATTTATACTTTTTACCAAAAGGGAATTTTGAGACCAAGTTAGAAAAGCTACAACTAAAACCAGGTGTGCTTTGTAGAAAAGCTTGAGAGGTGTTCAGAGTGAAAGGAAATCATTAATCTTATGCTTGTTGGGCTTGTTGGGTTTCTTCTTTGGTAGGTTTCAACGATAGCGTAAAGTGCTTTTTTTGTGATGGTGGCCTTCGCAACTGGGAACGTGATGATGATCCATGGCATGAGCATGCCCGATGGTTTCCCAACTGTAAGTACGTTCGCCAGGTGAAGGGAGACCACTTTGTGGAACAAGTCCTTGCAGAGGAAGCTGGCAAAGTACAGCAGACAGCTACATTTGATGGTACAGTCATTTTCACTACCTGTACTTTCAGAAAAGGTAGTTTGAAACTGATACCTATTAAAATGTTCTGATGATTACTTACATCAAAGATAAAGCACACAATGAAATAATAGATTATATTTTGGAAAATAAATACAAACTGAAGTATTCTAAGTTTTGTATTGAAACAGCACATGGTTTAATAATGCAATAGTCTTATCATCTTGAGGACAGATTTTCTTCTTTTGTGGGTGGCTTTGTCTTGGCTGTTTGCAAACTGTTTTTAAAAGCTAGCGTCAAGTGATGTAGTAAATCTAAAATCCTTTGTCCTTGTATTGTTTTGAACCTACATAAACTTAAGTAACTGTTGTAGTTACTGAAATGTTTTGTCAAGGAGGTGGGAGAGGGAACTCCCCAGCCAGGAAGGATGTTGGGCGTGCAAGAAGTGCCAGCATGGGCAGTGCTAGTCCCGAGAGCAGACGCACAGTGGAACAGCGTGAAGTGACCGCCCGCATGGACACACCTGTAGTAAGGGCTGTCCTCAGTCTGGACATTCCGCAAGAGCTTGTGCGACGTGCAATCGAACAACGACTAAAAAGCACAGGTCTGCTGTTGCAGTGTATCTCATTCTAATTCTTTTACGTTTGAAGAGATTTCTGTTAAATTTGACATCTACAACTTGTTAAACACTCCACCAATTCTTTTGAGCTGGCTTCCTGTCGGAATTCATATTGATGGTACATGTATTTGTGTGGGCATGGTGCTTGAGATGTCCCCACCTGTCATTTAGCAGACATAGCATCGTACGAATAGTACACCAGACATTGACTCCCTGGTGCATCAAGTCTGAATGCACAGATGGTGAACAGTCCATTTTGTTGTTGGGCTTTGTAAACTTCTGTTGTACTTGATGGTCAGAGCTGCGATTAAAAGATTTCAGCCTGTTCCATTCATATTTTGTTGCTTAATATATACTGTGATCTTTATACTTTGTTAGTAGTTAATACATCAAGTAGGCATGGATAAAGTCTGTTTAAAGTCATAATGAAGAATCAAACACCATATTCTTTTTATAATTGCATAAAAAATATGAGAGTAATCTGTGACTTAATTTGAAATTTCCAGTTTTTATAAGGCACTTTGTCATGATTGTGTTTAAATGATTTATGAAAGAAAATTGTTGCTAGGCATTTTTGATGTTAAAGATACATGTTTTTCTGCTATGCTTAATGGTGTCATTTGATGCAAAAGAGATATAATGCAGATGTGCATAAACACTTCTTCCTGTTTTGTAGGTGATGATTTTCCAAACATGGAAACACTGCTAGAGACTGTTTTTGAGCTTAATCCTCCTAAGGCAGGCAATCATGGAAGTGCTCGACAAGCTGGTGAACTTCAGGAAGGGACTGGAGGTATGGAGATCATTTTATTTCCTAACATTTCAAGCATTCGAATTTAGAGGTTTGTTCGACTCGTGTTTGCTAAAAGTAACACCTGACCAAAGCAAAGAGTACAGCCTGTATTTCTGGTGTTTGCTAAAAGCAACACCTGACCAAAGCAAAGAGTACAGCCTGTATTTCTGGTGTTTGCTAAAAGTAACACCTGACCAAAGCAAAGAGTACAGCCTGTATTTCTGGTGTTTGCTAA
>SMGT01013934.1:99021-140344 GCA_004794575.1 Lanistes nyassanus | reverse complement strand
AAGTGACACCTGACCAAAGCAAAGAGTACAGCCTGTATTTCTGGTGTTTGCTAAAAGTCACACCTGACCAAAGCAAAGAGTACAGCCTGTATTTCTGGTTGCAGCTCCTAGGTCATTGCTGGAGGAGAATCGTCAACTGAAGGAGCAACGCACCTGCAAAATATGCATGGACGAGGAAGTGTGTGTTGTGTTTGTGCCATGTGGTCATCTTGTGTGCTGTGCAACCTGTGCACCACCTCTGAGCAAGTGCCCAATTTGCCGGTCAACTATTCGTGGCACAGTCCGCACATACATGTCATGACATATGATCCACTCAATATTTGTGTTTCTCCAGATCTCTCCAATGTTGGGCCTTGGATAGAACAGAAAGGTATTTGGACTCAAAGGGGGGAGGGGGGAGGGGAGGGACACTATTCAATCTGTGGTGTATTATTGTTTTTGGCTGCACAATGGATAAAATACCTCTGTATCATTGTGTGTGAATGGACTGCTGCATGTTAACGAGTATGCAATCATCAAACCATTGACAAGGATCTCTCCCATAGAGAGATCTGAAGGTGCAGCAGAACCAGTTAACTGTTTTGTGGCATACATTGCTGCTGAGTTTCAGGACGAGTCTATTATTATTATTATATAATATGGTCTGTGCAGTTGTTGTCTTACTGATGTTTAAACTTGAACATGGAAACTAAACAAGTCGGCAGAATGCAAGGTTAATGGACAAAGAGAAAGGCCACTCGCCACAACACAAAGGTGCAGACAATCATTCTCTGTATTTCTCTTGATGTATTCACTTTGGGGATAGCAAATGAATCGTGTTCTTGATCACTGTGTGTTATGAACACTAAATCTCTGCTAACTTGCCCAAGTTTATACGCACACGATCGCTTAAGTTTTCAAGGCCAGGAGCATTTGAAAGGGTCCTTTTTAAGGAAATTTGGTGTGCTTCTGAGTTAGAACTACAATCTAATGAATTCTTTCTTCCTGGTAATTAACTGAACGCAAGTCGCAATGATCACTGTACTTTTATGCACGATCTGAGAAATAAATCTTAGTGGTGCATAATGAAATACAACGACAACATATTTGTTTTTGTATTACCAGTTCAAAGAGCCTTTCCTGATAAATAGATACCCAAGGAGCAAAATATTTGCTAGAAAGCGGCTCCTGAACATACTTTCTGTTCATATTAAATATACAAATACAACTGAAGAAAATATACAAAAAGTGGCAGTGAGGAAAATGCAAGGAAGAAACACATGCTTCCATCAGAATTAGGCACCATACAATTGAAGAGGTTCGAAAAACTCACAGTATCCGTGTTATGGTATTGTATGTCACACAGAAACGGAAAGGTTCCATCAGGGCTTTTACATTTTCTGTGGGAAACTCAAGGAAGTCAACAAAATGAAAAGAGAAACCTTGATGTGTCTCAAGTTTAGAATCGATTTGCTGATCTACAGACAAGGCTGGTTTGCATTTGCGTGCGTACCTCCTCTCCATATCAAAATGTTTACATGAACGCACGCTGACGTAGATGTGCTGGGTGGTCGGAAGCCGAGATATACGATCACTCGAGCATTAGGCCAGACGATCTTTCCCTACAAAAGCGGAATTCCCCGTTTCTAAAATATTTCGAGGATTTTAACTTTGCGAAACACTGCAACGCCATGACTAGACCGAGTACAGTCGATCTCGTCATTTAACTGATCACGCCACACATCACTCGTGCATCACTGCATGCTGTTTGCAGCACACACACTGGCGCCGAAGGACTTCGCAGCACAACAGACTTGCAGAATCTCAGATAGTGCGTACTCCTAGTAAAGGTAAGTTCAGCTGAATTTTAAATTTGTCCGAGTGGAGATTCTACAAAATTGTCCCCTCCACTTCTTAGAAAAGTCCTGTAAAAGGGGAGCTATACACCTACATTGTTATTGTACACCCGTGGCCCTGCTGCATGGTTTCCTCTTGAACCACAGATTATGGCCACGAATCGGTTCCACTACTCTAAACCCAAAGGGAGCTATATACTCTTTCGGTAGCGCTGTGGACTAAGCTAGTAGCTAGTATGTGGAAAGTTGCTGGTTTGAGTCCATGTGAAAATCCATTCGGCCAGCTCCCCCCCCCCCCCCCGTGAAGCAGTATTCATGGCCGGATTCAAAGCCGCAGATAGGTATAAAGTTCGAAACTCCTGGTTGGTTCCCCCCCCCCCCATTTTTTCTGTTGTGTAAAAGCAGCCGCTGCCTTTAAGATTTTAACTTGAAAAAGTGTTTCGTTCATTTAAATTTTATCTCGCACGAGGCAAGGCACTCGATTGCAATTTCAGCTACACGAGTCGTGCGGACAGAAGAACCTACCCAAGCGCACAACCACTGAACCAGTTGTGCGGATACTGGATAGAAGAACGCATTCCGAAAGCGCACGATCAGGAGTTGTGCGGATAGAAGAATGTGGCCCAAAAAGCGCACCGCTGGTCGTGCGGATAGAAGAACGCACGACCAGTCGTGCGGACAAGGTCGACCTAAGCCTAGCCGTATGGCCTACACCGGCCTACGCCGATCGCGATCACGTGACAAACTGTTGCCTAAGGGCGAAACCCTTGCAAGATTTCGCCTGCGAGATCTGTAGCGAGCGAGCGTCTGTAGGAAACATCCAAGAGTCTCACGCGCGAGGCGGAAGTTTTTCGAGCCAACATGCGGTCATACGAAACCCCGAGCAGCCACGAAACGTCATTGTTTTAGGTCTAAATAAAAGGTTTTAAAGGTATATTTAACATCAGAATGCACTTTCTGAATTATTTGTTGCATAAAATGCCAACAATTGACACCTAAGTACGTACATTTCAAATTTGTGTCAGTAAGTGTTATCGTCTGCTCATCTGCCGCGTATACGAAATACCGAACAGCCACGAAAAGTCATGGTTTTAGGTCTAAATAAAAGGTTTTAAAGGTATATCAAGCATCAGAATGCACTTTCTGAATTATATGATGTATAAAATGCCATAAATCGACTCTTGAGTACGTACATTTTATGTCAGTACTGTTCTCGTCTGCTCGTCTGCGATGTACACGAAATACCGAACAGCCACGAATATATATGTCGAATACCCACGAAAAGTCATGGTTTTAGGTCTAAATAGAAGGTTTTGTGTCAGTACTGAAAACTACTGTTATCATCTGTTCGTCTGCCGTGTACACGAAATACCGAACAGCCACAAAAAGTCATGGTTTTAGGTCTACATAGGTTTTGTCAGCCATCTTTCTCTTGCCGGCGAAGATGCCCTAAAGGCTCCTCGCGAGTCCTTGCAAGGTTTTTCCCGCGAGAGGTGCTGGGCAATTAAGTTTCCCTTTAACTGAAGTTCTCACTCGCGAGGTTTCCCGAAACCTCGCCTTAGGCAACGCGCGTAAGGTTGCTAACCAACAGTTTGTCACGTGATAGCGATCGGTTTATTTGCGGCAACTTCAGCCACTCTGGTCGTGGTTCTTTCTGCGCATAGCTACCCATCCCCAGCAAAATCACCGCAAGGTGGAAGCACTGTCCCTCTAAAATTACCTCGTCTACAAAGCAGAAAAATGAAAGTCTGTAATTTATTATCTTTCTCTTCAAGCGCGTATAGACATCAGAACTTTACCTTTCTCTTCAATCACGTATAAATTTATGTCAGAACACAGGTGCCTGCTAAAACAGTCGTTATTTGTTACTCGGTTTAAAAAAATCAGAGAAACAAGGATTCCTTGGGTCCAGTTAAGTGGGTCCGGGCTTTGGGGGAGATTGTAGTCCAGTTGTGTACGTGATCGATTTTGGAGCGATTTTTTTCATTTTTGCCGCGATTGTGCTGTGGTCGAGTCAAAAAATGATCGATTTGACAAATGGTCGACCTAAAAACGGGAATTCCCATTATGGGTCAGCAGTGGGAATTAATCGATCGTAGGAAATATGCCTGACTAGAAATGAAAATCAGTTCGAGCAGACACGTTTGTAGACTGTATTGTTCGCCATCTGCAGAAGCAGATTAACTCAGAAAGACGGTTTTGAAAAAAAAACCAACGCTATACTTATTCTTAATTATAATTCGGTCTACCGTCAGATCGAACATTTGTCAACTCGATCATTGTCTGCTCACTCGACCACGGCACGGAGTTGACTCCACTACAGGTCACAGCACAGGAGTTGACTCGACCATCACACACAATCAAAGCAACATAGAGGACAGCTCGATTCCAATAGTAGTATTGGCATGTTTACATTTTAAAAAATGTTCATTTCATCATTGAGTAGAGCACTAAAGAGATGTCTGGCATGGTTTCTATAGTTTTGTACAGTACTTACATGTTGCTACAGCTCCTGCTCCTTTGACTAGGCTTATCGCGTGAATTTGAGATCAAGGGGTGTCAGTCAAACACGAGGTTACTTGCTCTGCCTTTTCTTTGATCTTACCACAGATCGAGGTGTTGCTGTAGCGTCTCAAAACGTCGTGATAAAAGTGCCTTAGGGTCACAATTGTGACCAACGCAGTAAACTCAAACTTCGCCCCATGAAGCGTCACTGAAACACCTTCACATATCACTTCCGACACGCGAGACTGATTTCCACTCGCCAGGTAAGTGATCTCGCGCCATTGCAACACCCATTATCAATGATCGAGTTGGTCTCTGTCGATGGCCGGGTCAACTCCACCCTTAGGTCGAGCTGATCCTACCCCAGGTCCACTCATAGAATATTTGAAATTCATAGAGAAGCGAAGATACCTAATTAAAAATACTTATTCTTTTGAAAAAAAGTCAGCCTTTGGCCTTTTTCCAGAATTGTGGACAGCGCAAGTGGCGGAAAGACTGCAACGCAGAACATCAGGCAGCGGAGGAGCTGTGCTTGGTTTACTAAATGCTGCTCTGATCTGAGGACGTTTATTGTTTCTGCTTCTACCACAGTGGTGCCATCGTGTTAGTCCCTAAAAAAATATAGACGCATACGTAAATAAATATTTTCGCAAGTAGTTCTGTCAAAGCCAGAGACAGGATTTTTAAAAAAATGAAAGTAAATAGAAATAGCTTTTGGTGTCCAGATGCTGTTGACCGTTCAAACAGCGAGCGTACAGATTTCAAAGGAACTAGGAGGGGGTGCTATATCTTTAGTTATCTGTGCTCCATGCTGTATGTAATCTTGGTTGGCACCTCGTTTAGATGATACAGAATCTTTAAATTTCCCTGTGAAAGTAAAACAGTTGCGCCGCTCACAGACTTGGTAGGGTGAAGAAAGGTTAAGGCGTGCGGTGAACATTTAAAATCTGCACATGATTTTCACACATGGAGCCCAAGACACAACCGAACAAAACGTAGTTTGGGGCAAGGAGTTCTGACAACTTGGCGACGTGGAAGATAGGCGGGTGAGCTTGGCGTCTTCCACGCCAATGGATTCCTGGGTCTGTGCAGCTGGGCGGGGAGGAAGAAGAGGTGAAGTTCCTACTGGCCATGGGCAAACGTTTCATCAGGTGTCTGTCCATCGAGGACAGCATGTGGTCTATGTGCCCAGTCGCGGCACATTCCCGTCTAGCAGCCCACGGCATGGCATCGAGGAAACACAAATCCCTGTGTTGCAACGACTTCACAGCGGTGTAGGCAGCATAACTGGAGCTTTGGAGGCAAGCTCACACAACAGCGCCGATGTTTTTGGTAAGTGGTAAGAGGAACTTGTTACGACTCCGCAGGTTAGCCTTCTTCTGACGGTGAGTAACGTCGTTGCAGGTACGACAATGAACGACTTCTAGATGTGCCCCACAAGTTAATTTTTGTCCATCTTAACAGCGGTGGAAGAAGTAGCTGTAGGGACCAAGGGCAGGCAACAGACGTGCGTTTATTTCGAAGAAGAATACGCCACGTGTCTAAAATAATCATACTGGTACTGGCAGCGAAGAATCAGATATTTAACAAATGTTTAATGAAAAGACAGAAGGACAAACAGACAGACACACAAGACAGACAGACAAAACCTGCAAGAACTTCCGCACTTCGCGAGGTGACATTCTTTTGACAGGAATGATGTCACTGGCCGCACTTCAGGCCCCACCCTGTGAGAAACACCTGGAAAATCTGCGTTAAAAAAAAATATCAGTGGATGTGGAGAATGCAGCCCTGTCATGCACTGGTCGGTCCTATGACGTGTACGTAGTGCCAGTAGATTTTTCTGGAAGTTGACAGGCGATTCCTGGGCGGGATGGAGCTCCCCAAAGAGTTGAACCATCACAGAGATCTGTCATGCGGTGGTCACTGCAATAAAAAAAAGCAACCGGCCTGCAATCCTATTGTCCTCTCCACTTCCTTCTAGACCTCTGGCACTTCAGAGTGAAAGTTTCTGGAGGAGAATAGCTAGAACCGCATAACAGACTTAAGGTGCTGCCGCATTGGAAGAACGCGAACGCGCTCTGGAACCAAGAGATTCCACAGATCAATCAGAACTGACTTTTTTGGGGGTGGGGGTGGGGTTAGTGTTACTTTTTGGCGATGTGTTTAGTTGGATGTTGATGTGTGGCAAGGTGCGTGATAAAGGGTTGATTGCTATATTCTCTGTTCAAGTTTAAGGGATGCTCGGAAGAAAACTTTCCATGAATTAATGGACAATTGCATGGTGTTGGATTACATTCTGTTGCATTGCATTGTATTTTATTATGTTGCATTGCATTGCATTGCTTTTTTTAATAAAGGGAGGAAGGTAGACGTAACAGAAAAGGTGAGCAGGTGTGGGGGTACCCTGGTAGTCTTTTCTGTTAATTATTACCCCTGATTTTAAATGTATCTCAACGTGCTGAGACAATGCACTTTGAAATATTTGTCTCCAGATCTCCACCGCGGAGAGCTTGTGACGAACGTGACGAACTATCAGCAACCTCAGGCTCGACCTCTGCCGTCAGCTGCTGAAGGTGTCGTGACTGCTGTGACTGTACCGGGAGGTGTCAACATAACTGGTACAATGGGGGTGCTGCTCCGCCCTCACATGCAACAGTAGCAGCCTCACGCCAACGTGCAAGGTTGTGTCAAAGTAATTAGTAATTAGTCCATCTTTGTCCAGCCATTTGTGTTTTCATTCTATGCTTTCCATTTTCTTTCTTTCTTTCTTTCTTTTTTTTGGGGGGGGGGGGGGGGGGGCAGACGTAGCAAAGCGGTAATACGTGCTTCCTACCGACAAAGGGTCTTGAGGTTCGGACCTTGTGTCCGGCACACGTACTTTCTACCCATGCAGCGTCTGCGTACAGGGCTAGCCGTCAGGCGTTCTCTCCGGACAATCCGGTTTCCTCCCTTCCTGTTCCTCCAAAGTCATTTCTCTGCCCCGTCATGATACAGCCTTCGTTGCTGACTTAATTAACAATCAGCTTCTTTCTTTCTTTCTTTCTTTCTTTCTTTCTTTCTTTCTTTCTTTCTTTCTTTCTTTCTTTCTTTCTTTCTTTCTTTCTTTCTTTCTTTCTTTCTTTCTAACATTTTTTAGGTATCAGCTTTTCTAATAAGCCTATCACATCTCCATCCCAAAGTTTCTAAGAGTATAGCTGTATGCTTGGTTGTTTGGCTGTTTTTTTAATCGCCAGGTGATGCCAGGCGCGCCGCATCTCGATCTGAACGGCAGCAGGAATCGTCAACAACGAAGTGACCTTGGGAATTGGGGAAAAAAGAAAAAAGATCGAGATAGGACAGGCAGTCTCATTTTATCCAGCTTCTTTCTTTCACTTTTTCAGGTTTTGCTCTTTTGATTTTTTTTTAAATATTGGCGTTTGCTTTTTTATTTTCATATTTTAAACTTTTTTCGCATGATTTTCATTCATTCATTTCTGAGACGCACATGGAATGTAAGTTAAATAAGAAATCTTTAATTTAATATCAACTAATTTCTTGCTTATGCTTAATACTGTTTTCCCCTAGTTTACTGTTAAAAAACCAAAGAACTAAACAATCATTGGCTTATTTTTGCGCTTTAAGCTTATTTTGCTCATTGGGTTTAGGTACAGTAGGATAATATTGGAACATAAAGGCAGCTTACTATGTTAATGGTGTTTGTGGGTATGTAGACGGGGGGATGGCGTTAATGAGTGGGAAATCAAAATACCTTCGAGCGTGATAATAATAATATAAAAAAAACTGTTTCTACATTTGACTGTTTATCCGTGCCTAAATAGGCCGGACACTTATAAGCTACTCAGAGCAGTCCTGTGTTTTTATTGATGAACAATGGATCGGAAATTTTGTGTAGGTCGAAGATACAGCAGTCAGAACAGTCAGGGAGATACCAGGAACGTAGTGCATTGTTCGTACAAAGTATAATAACTTATACAAATATTTCCAAATATAATGAGACCAAGTTTTTACACGATCGGGGACTGGTTGCCAAAGTGGTGGCGCCACAAATTGACGCACAAGCAACGTCAAGCTACTGTCCAATCCCCATCTTGTCATGTACCATTTCTCGAAATTCACTGATGTGAGAATAGAGACATAGCTTCCGCCACACTTTACGAAGTTTCACAAATCACCTTCCTTGCTCCAGTGTGATGTATAAACACGTCGCAGAACCTTCTAGACAAGGACGACCACAGAACAAGACGAAAGGGCTGCATAAAGAAAAGAGACCTTGTGCTGCCTGCACACCGAGTGGTTGTAGATGTAGCGTACACGAATTTTCAGGAGCGTCATCACAACTGAGGAAGTATACTTCATGTTACACTTCATTGCCGGAAAGGACGAATCAACAAATAATCTTAGCGAAACCCTCGCATTCAAATTTTACCTTCCCCAAGGTGTCCAAGGTCGATTCTGATCATGATTTAGTCTTTAGAGACCACCGTTAACTTTTTGTCGTGTGATTACGCTTGAAGAAAGAAAAGGACTTTCAAAGGATTCGTGTGAAGCTGTTGGCGCCACATCGATAAGAATTTCAGTGGAACAAGCTGTCATGCGAATTTCGAAAGAAGTTCTCATATTGCTTCATATATCCAACTGCGTGATTCAGACGAACCCACCACGACGTTTAGGTACGTCTGTAACGAAACCATGTATTGATATGACGAGAGATCGTGATGATTGAAATTTCCAAAGCGTCGACATGACCCTGATGGCAAACATAGTGGAAGCAGACAAAGAGGCGAGTTGGGGGAAAAACTGGTCAGCAGTTCGAATTGACAGCTCGTGTGTCATCCTATGTTTCTCTTGCAGAGCTTTTTAGGGAAATTTCACAAAAATGCCACGCATAGGAGATGGTTGCGTTGAGTACCCTTCGCCAATCGTGTTTGTGATTTTTTCGGCTTTTCGCCTTCATCAGTTTGTGGGAAAATGTTGCTAGCGCTGCAAAACATGTGCAGCAACAGACATGTGCGAACACCTATAAGATATTTCCTGATTATGCTTTGAGCCGGCTTGTAGGGCAACTTTCGGTAAAATCCCGTCAGCGGCTTACACAGACATGCGTTGCCTACAGATGAGAAACGCACATTCTTTTCCTTCATTTAATCTCAGATTGCTGGGCGAAAATAATTGCTGTCGCGGAAGCAGCAGCTGCAACGGTCAAAATAAACTGTTCGTGTTCATCCATATTGTTCTCCTCACGTCCCAAATTGATCCTGTGATGATCATGTGACATGAAATGTTGCAGGCGCCTTGCAACGTTTACGGAGATTTCTCCAAAAATGTTTCCTCCCAATGTTCAGAACATTGCAACGTGTAAGTAGCCCATTAGTAGCGTTTGGTGGGCCAGGCGTCTTTGTGATGGCTAACATCATCTTATCATTCGCTCTGTAGGGGATGGCTTTATTGACTTGTTTACATTAGGAGCAAGTCAGTACCTACACTCCAACCCCAACCCTACGTAACCTTTATTCACTCGGTTAAATCATTTCTGCAAGACCTGGGACTGAATGGTTAATGGTTAAATCAGAATAGTTTGAATGTGACGGATAAATGGTTTAAGAACAAAGTAGACAGATGCTTACAAGATCAATATATTCAACACTGGTTCGAGGAACTAAACACAAAACAGGTATACACAAACTACAGAATACTCAAAACATCATTTAAGCCCGAACCCTATCTCAGAGTGTTACCACCTTCTCACTGCCGCCTGCTATTAAAATTCTTGACATTAGATAAAAACTTCCCTGTTAACAAACTCAGACACGAAGACATCCCTAGGCAAGAACGATTATGTACGCTGTGTGACAGAAAAGACATAGGTGATGAATTCCATTATATTTTCTTATGTGACAAATTTACAGCTGAACGCAACACCGCACTGACACCGTACTACTTGAGCCGGCCAAATACATTTAAACTTTATAAACTCTTTTCTTGCAAAAACAAAACTGTATTTACCAAGGTAGTGAATTTTGTTAAAATACTTCTTACTAGAGTGCATTAATGAATAGATGAATAGGTGCCTATGTTTTTGCGTGTGGGTACGTCTGCGTGCGTGATTTAGTGTGTTATTTGGGTGTTTAATAATCATTGAGTTTATTTATCAATATATGTGTATTCTAATGTCAGGTGAATTATGATTGATGTGTTTTTGACAATTTTTTTTTCTTTCTTTCTGAATACCCCCTGAGGGTAAAAGAATAAAGAAACTTGAACTTGAAAATATGTCCTTTCACACCGGAGGGCCATTAATTCCGGCTGTTCGTGAGAAATGTAGGGTCATTTTTAACGGTGGAAAGAACTGATGATGTCCAAAACATGGCAAATTTATTTGTAGATTGCAATCGAGTAATTGGATAATAGTCAACACCGTAAGTGGGGTGGGGGGAATAGCGCCTCTTGAGCTAAACAGCTGGCAGGAAGCTGAGGCGTTATGAAATATGTCATGTGATATTGAATATTAACGATTCAGAACTCAGATTACGACACCAACCGACCTTCCCCCTGGAGCAGAAATCCCACCTACAGCATAATCTCATTCTTATCTCGTCCTTAGGAAAAAAAATTGCTCTCTGTTCCTGTCAGACACGACTAACACCCCATTGCCACCTCCACTACAGCTTTACCAACATCCCTTCCTTCCTTTCCTCCTCCCCTCCTCCACAAACACCATACCAGTACCACCACCATCACCACCACTGCTACCACCACAATCGTCAGCTCGAGCCATTCAATATAAATATATAATAATTTATTCTGATTTCAGGTCTCAGGGTTATTTATGTTCACTATTAATATAGGGCACCTAGGGTAAGTATGCAGTATATTTAAAAGCTTTGGGTAGTGCTGGTATTAACGTTATCACTGTGTCATCACAATGATCTGGTGAAGTATACTTTTGACTTTGAGTGACATAAAATTTATCAGTATTTTTATATTAGAAATACCAAGGGACATATGAATAGACATTTATCAATAAATGAAGAGAACCAGTGAATAAACTGTCTCTATTTTTCATAAATTAAAAGTTATGCTTTATCTATTTTAAACCAGTATTTTCATTAAAAAAAATATCAAATATATTTTATAAGTTGGAATGAAGATTAATATAAATTAATACAAATACAAACATTTTAGACTATTGTTTCAGTGAAATAAAGATTGCTGTTTGATACGAACATGAAGAACTTATTTACTTGCACATATACATGTTGTTCAGGGTGATTTTTTGAGTACCACCCAGGTCATGTTGATGCACACAACACTTAGTATATTAACCTTGCGCATAACTTTCCTATAGCAGTAAGTATTTCACAGCTAAATAACTTTGGATACTTTTGTTGTACAGCGTGCATAGTGCTGTTCCCTTACACTGTCACACAATTGTTTTTGTCTCCTTTTTTAAAGCATGCAATTTGTTTTAAATGTCTTGTAGTTTCTGTTTGCCAGTAGCAGTTTGTTCCATAATCTAGTTTTTGACTGTAGTGTGCTATGCGATATTCTATATAGTGTTGGTGCAGGCATGTACACAGTCACATAGATCTATGTTTCTGTCTAAGGCAGGCTAGTATTTTGTATCTCTAGACTTGTGGTGCGACCTTTTATCTCATCTGCTTTCTTTGTCATAGAAACACTGGCGTGCAACAGTCACATTAAAATAAAAATTGAAATCTTGGTCTCAGGACGTGCTGGACTCCTCTGTTTAGAAACAAAGTCAAAATTCAAAAGTATTTCTTGTCAATATAGTCTGCATGCTACCAATTAACACATTGGCCCTGTTGTAACAGACACAAAGTGGGAAGTCAGGACTGCGAGCTGTGATTGATAAGCATCCTTCAATTATCTATAGTTGTCCTTTGCTCTAAAATCTCATAGTTTCCTCTTGACAATAACTTTCGAGGAATAATTAGAAAATCAAACGAGGCGTATTGCCTGGAAGATGAAGTTTAATTGAGATTATTATGAGACAATAGATTAGATGAGGAAATTACATGCCGTCCCACCTACTTGGAACAGTCTTAGTTATTCTCGCTCCCTGGTGGTTTCGGAATAACAGGCAACAATATGGCTAAGTAGGCCTACTAGGGGAGTGCGCCTGCGTCACATCTCGTATAATTCCCCCATCCAGTCTATTGTCTCTGAATAATCTCAAACTTCACCTTCCACGTAAGTCTCGTTTAATTTTCTGTTTGTGTTAAACATTTCTATGTACATAAATATCGGAACTTTGTGACTTATAATTGTAAATATATATATATATATAATCAAGAATGTGGTAATGTACTCCAGAAGGCTTCCATGTTTACTTCACCCTGATTTATTAATTTAAGCAGACGAAGCGGATGCAAAGAATGCGCATGTATCAAGTCTATAAGCAAAGAGCGTGACAGTTTCAACCATGCTAGCTGCCTATAAAAATACAGAAATCTGTACGAAAGAACTTGAATAGGATTTTGAGCAGCCTCAGAAAGGCATTCTCGTATTCTGATCTGGTACACGCTGTTGTAGAGGCGGTGTCAGTAATGAATCAAAAGCCTCTCACGTTTGTGTCCATCTGCAGTCTGTGCAAAGTACGTGAACTGGTCAGAACACGGAGAAAGCATTTCTAGACTGTTTCATTGTTTCCTTTCCCTCCTTTCTTTTTTTCTTACTTCTTTCTTTCTTTTAAAAATACTTAGACTTCAGTGTCAAAATCTGATTCCTGAATTTTGTTCTTTTTATATGCTGTGAAATTTACTTTATGAAATGCAGTGGGTCTTGCTTTAATTTGTCGCTGCGTGGTTTTTTTTCTTTAGTGTGTTCGCATAGTACAGTTTTTTCATGTAGGTGTGGGAAGGAAAAGAGGTTATACTGCTACAGAGTTCGCTTATTGGTTCGGTTTGTTGTGGTTTGCAGTAGACTTGATTACCTCTATGTATATAAGCTCATTAGACTGATTATGTTAAGTAACAAAGCGTTCGTTACTTCGATGCATTTATTTATTGTTCGGTACTTGTTGAAGGAAAGGTAATCAGAAATCATCTCAATTTGCAGCTTCGTAAAATTAAAACAGCAACAGCAGGTTTTTGTTTATCTGTGTTTGTGTGTGTGTGTGTGTGTGTGTGTGTGTGTGTGTGTGTCGGAACATGCGATTACTTTTAACATTTTACGCTATCGGCTCTTTCGATCCTTTCAACTGTCAGTTTTGTTTTAACGCAATCCACCTACCCTCTCACCCGCCAGCCAACCAACCAGTCAACCATGCAGTCCGTCGAGCCAAAGAGTTAGTTGGCCTTCTGAACTTATCCAAGTCTCGTCTATGTTTTAAAACAATGTTGGCCAGTTGAAAAATAAAACCAATTAAAATGATAAAGTCTATCAACAAGATGGGGAGGAGGAGAGGCGGGATCTGATAGCACTGACCAGCATTACCATCTTCACACGTTAAGAATTCGCTTCGAGTATATGCAGCTGGATACGAAATATTTAACGACTGGTTTGGTTCAGAGAAAAGGGTTTGCTTGACTTTGCACAGGATGATGTCAGGTTTACGTAGGGTCAGATGAGACTGTTATTTGCAAATGGCAAACGATTGATCGTTACTGGTTGAAAATCGGATGGCTGTAACTCAACGTGCCTTGTGGAAATCAGCTCTGTAGCCCTGCGGAAATTTATGCCTACTGTACAGTGAACACGGTTTGGATAAAGTCCAATGAAAACAGAGTTACGGAAACACAGGAATTATCCGCAATATTACTGCTGACTTATTGGGGACAGAAGTGAGAGGGAGGTTTTGTATCGACACGTGTATTTTGCTACAATGTCGTCCTGGAGGAGAAATATTGACCTCAACCAAAATCCGACAAATTCTTTTTTGATAGGGGTTTTCGTGAATACATTAAGAGAATGAGCCGCGACTATGTGTAAGGATTAACTTTTGAACTTTTTTGAACTTTTTTATTGTAAAGCTTTTAGCCCTGGGGGGGGCCTTTTAGCTTTGATAATAACAGAAATACATAGAACAAAATCCATATCAAATACAAATAACAAACTGAAACAGCACTATAACAGGTGAACATTTACAACTTAAAGGTGGAATACTAAGTGAAAAGAGAGATGATAATACCAATAAATTTACACAAATTTGTCAGGGTCTTTTTTGATTTGCTATTCATAAGTTGATATAATTTGGGTGACTGGCCTGTAAAGTAATCTGAAATGAGCTTTTTGCGGTTGTGTAGTATAACTAAGGAGCCATATATAACCTATATAATCTGCAGTTTGGTTTATTCGGGCAAGCCCCTTGTTAATCATCAACTGTTCGGATATACCCGTTATTAATGTTTTTTTTTAAAAAATAAAGTGACAAGGAACTGAGCCAAGCCAAGGTATAAATAACTACTGACACAGCAAAGTCGGGGTCTCGTGGCACTAACCAGTCATTTAGACGGAACAAACAGCCCCACCCCTCACCCACCAAAAAAAAAAAAAGGACACTTCTGTGAATCAGAACGATCCCCACGTGTACCCTAAATGTCAGCTTCGCTTGTGTCGATTAGTATTTGCAAGGTCGGTCCCCCTGTCGTCGCCATATATATATATTTTTTTTTACTTCAAGGTTCAGTCACTTGTTTTATTATGACCGATAAAGGAGTTTTAGCGACGAGAAAGGGTAATGTCTTTGAACAAAAATAGTTCACAAAACTTCCCCAGTGTATGCTGCATGTTGGTTGGTTACTGTATACCAGCCACGTGATATAGGGCCCTGTTTTAAAGAGACCGCAGTCAGAAATAACGAGAAACATCATGATGTAGTGTCACGTCCTGCCGGCTCGGCGGCTGACGAAGCTATAGAAGTGAGTGGCTTCAGTTGTTATATATATATATAGCGCCATCTCAGCGTTCTTTGTGTCTAAAGATCCCTAACAAGGCAATCCACAGTGTCTTTAAGTGAAAATCGGCCAGAAATAGAGAGCTATTTAGACATTTATAGCTGTTGTGTTAGATCTTAATCAATGCAAACTGTTTGAAGAATTCGTAATTTATAGAAGAATACGCGACAAGCGATTTAAATAATAACACGTTATCCAAAATGAAATTAAATATGTTGATTTCGCTAAAAGACTTAAACCGTAGAGGCCTACTCCTAAATGAATCGAGTGTTCGAGCCACTATAAATCGTTTTGATGGATCGTTCTACTTATTAGGGAATTTCCGATCTCTGAACATAAGAACAAGGCCAATCAAAATTACAGCAGCAACAACAATAATAACAATAACAACAAAAGTAACTGTAACAGCAGTAACAGCTTTGTTTTAATCTTCCTTTTCTGTCGAGTTTTTATGCTGAAGAAGAGGGAAATGCCTCGAAACGTCTATACTTGTTTTTATAACAGTTTGCTGGACCTAGATGTATTGTCGCCGAATTCCACAGTCGATGTTATGTAAACCGAATTCCACATTCGATGTTATGTAGCCGAATTCCACACTCCATAGTATGTACAATCGGTTGTTTGATTTTTTTTCCGTTCTCAGTAAAGTCAGGCCTATTGATATATTCAGTTGATATCTGAGGACTTAGGCAGTTTGGACTCGGAACGGTGACAGGTGGGGGCCTGCACCCATTTAATGTTTAGGTGTATCCCGATGGCCGCCTATAATGTCTTCTTATTTATACGTAGTTCGTATATATACATTGTTCACAGCAAATAAAAACGATTGTGTGAGACTAACAGTAAACCACTGAGTGCATAAGGGCTTACCTACCTGCTTTTTTCTTATGTTGAAAATCAGCAGCAGACTGATATGGCCGCTAGCGGAACATTCCACATCATGGCGAATATCTCGAACCGACATCCTTGTAGTTAAGAATGAAAAGGTAGAGATGAGCCAGACAACCCATTAAAGGACTGTCATTTTCTATTCGCTATGATGGGGAAGAATTAACCCAGTCGGCAGCATGGCACTACCTGACAGCCTCGGCGTTGACAATACAGGTAATATAGTTACGAACGAAAATGAGCCTGTCGACTAGCAACAAGTCTGAGGTCAGTCTACACACTGACTTCGTCGGGCGCGAGGTGGGGTGGGGGGAATTACTACTCCACAGGGCCCACACTAGTTAGGGGTAGCTCAAATTAATCTCACAACAGTGGGTTAACGGTGGCCGGTTACAGTTATTTTATCTTTAATATACTGTTTCCACTCTGATAAAATATTGGAATGGCTACTGCCGCTATTGTTCTCAGCTGTGCTCTATTAGTTGCTATGTTGACTCTTTTTTTTCATATTGTTTAATTTATGATCTGCCCTCATTCTCAGTGGATCTGGAACTCGATCTAGGCAGAGACCCCCTTACTGTTGGTAAGTGTCAGTTAATACAGTTGTTCGTCCCAACGGATTTACTTTATTTAGTCTTTACCATAGTCACTACGTCCTCAACACGCGATTAGAATAATGTACGAATTATCAACAACAGTATTCAGACAGTTATTTTTTAAATTGTTTAAGATATTTATTTTTGTTTAACTGCAGAGAAATGAACATTCAAATTCAAAGAGAACAGAGAGATTGAGCCAACTGTCATACAGTCGCTTATTCTTGATGTGGTGAGGTCACACCTTTGCGTGTTGGTTAACGTCCAGGGATCAGAGGTCACGACCTTGGTTTGCATGAGCGTTCGTATCCGGACTTCCGGTCACAAGATCGGTCGTGTGGCCTGTGTGCCTTATGTATTTAGCGTTCGTTTCTGGGTATGAACAATAAACGAAAGTAAAAGAAAAAAAGAAAGAAAAAGCGAGTGGAATGTTAGAGTTTAAAAAACAAGCAATAAATCGTATATTTGTATGGAGTTACCTCTCTTTAGGTTACTGCTACGAACTCATTGCGGTGCCTGGCTATAAACGCTCATTTACAGTTTGTGGTAAATTTTGCGTTGTTCGCGCAGTATACACGCCTCGCCGTTGCGATTTTTACAACTGCTACCACTGCTGGCTTAACCTCTATTTCATCTCAAAATTAATATGCAGCAGTCTCCTCCCCCACCCCAACGTTTATAATGATGTGAGGACAGCAGGTATAGTTAGAGGGGAGAAAAAAACTTGATGAAACGCAACTCTTCTGTTCATACAGACCTCCACCCGTCCCCTAATTATAATGCCAGTCAGGTGACAAGCGTAAGTCGCTATGTACCTCCTCCAGCTCGTCTGCTTCCACCTCTTCATGAAGTCGAGGTTCAGGACAGAGAAGCGGTTCATCCTGAGACTCTGAGGGTCAAGCTGCGGTGACGACGAGGAATGGTCACAGTACGGGGACCTCCACCAAATGAGCCAAAAAAACAAACAAAAAAAAACAAAAACAAAAACAAAAACAAAACCCCAAGGAGAGATCCAGTATTTGTGGAGGCTATAAAGCTGAGGTGAAAGCTCTCCGAGGTCTACTGCACAGAGCGGTTTCCGCTGAAATTCTCAAGGTCAACGCCGAGGCCACATCATCATCATCATCATGTCCATTTTCAAACCGTTATTTTTGTTTTGCAACTGTTCAACGTTACAAAAATAAATGGAAATAAAATCACCGAACTGTTATGCTTTCTCTGATGCATGGCGCGGTAATTCTTTGGTAACTTTCTTGGGCATCACTCCCTCTTTTTCTCTCACCCTCTTGTGGTGCCTTGCTCTCTTCAGCACACGATGCTTGGGTCAGCGGGGCTTCCTGTCGCCTGCCGACCCTTCCCGTCTCGTCGGGATCAACCATAGAAATATGTCTAAGGGTCAGCTGAGTGTCAACAGCTTATTGTGGTGCTCAGATTGTGAATTGCTTGGTATTTGTACTTCCCTCTCTCTAACACGCGCGGGGCACATACTGACCAAGTTACGTGAAATTAGAGGTAAAAATTACAAATAATTTAAGAAAAGATTTCTCCCCCATCTTCCCTTTACCAAGACTGAAGTGCCTGGCTTTGCGCAGAACGCATATGGAACATTATCAGAACACTATCTGTATATTTTCCGGCCATTTGAACACTTTCGAGAACACAGACCAGAACACCTTTTACACTAAGCGTTCTAGATCAGTGTTAAATGCGTTCTATTTCGCTAATAAAATAGTTGTTCTCACTCAAACACTTCTTGTTTTCAGTGTGCATCCATGTATTTGCTAAATCGTTTTTAAGAGGTTCCAAATGCGCATGATCTCTAATACCAGGTTTTAAAAAACCTATCAAAGTGCGCTTGAAGGAATTGGTAACAACTATTAATTGCTGTAACAAGGAACTTGAAAATAAAGAATCCATTATTTATAGAGTATCAAATAAAAATTCCATTAAAACAGGGAAACAGTTTCGATCATGAATACTGCAGTTTCTGTGTCTGAGTTAGCTCACCCCTTGCTAAAAATTAAAAAAAAACCACTTTGGTAATTCGAAGTGCCGAATGCAGCCCTGGCAAGATTTAGGTTCCCTCACAAACTGCGACACATTGACACCTGCGTCGAACCTTCAGGAAACAAACTGTAGGCTCCACGGTGCATTCCTTTCCAGACATATCAGTTACCTTCTGCAATGTTCTGCCGGCTTCCAGAAATTTCAGTAACATTGCAAAGGTTTTTATTGTACTATAGACGTTGCTGGAAGTTACTAATGTATTACAGATCTGGCTATTGCAATGTCTCCTTTAAAAAAAAAATCCTTCGTCTTCTGAACATTTTCGCACAGTTCTGGAATGTTCTGTTATACGGCTTCTGTCTCTACCTACACATATTCTTGGCTACCCCCAACCTTTAAACAAAAGGACTACATGCATTGCTGCAAAGACTTTTTTTTACATTTTTAAAGTTTTTTTTTCACCGCGTTGCTTGTAACACGGGTTTCATACAGCTAATGTACATCAGACATAAATCCACCTCAACTTCCTTGGCAGTGTTAACAAATTTTAATTGTCTGACGCCAACAGTCATTGTGTCTTATCAACAAAGTAAATTTTTACAATAACGAGTTTCAGCGACTGACATATCAAACACAAACAAAGGAGTTGTTAGCTCTTCATGCACCTTAATTAAGAACAAACATCCGTATGCATTTTAATACTACTCAATGATCGTAAAAATATATACAACTATCATAATTTTAAAAGGCCTCGTGCCGCCACGCTCTTTCTTTCACAGTGTAATCAATCACGTGACTTATTTACTCTGACAGTGAAAACGGTCATGGGACCCACCTTGTGCTGACTTCTCTGTTCGCTGCTTTCGGCTAAAATGACATCGTCTAAACATGTTAAAAGTATATGTACCATGTGGGCTAACAGCAAGCAATAAAAATGCAGTCAAAATGCATCGCCACTGTGAGCCACACGAGGCATGCGAACTGTCAAAAAAGCACAAACACAGTTTAAGAACTACAATGGTTTTCGCTCAAAAAAGAATAATTTGGTATCCATCCAACAGAGAAAAAGTGCCATCAACAGTGGACAATAAAGGTGCTTAGGTTATCTCATTTTTCATGAACATAGGCACTGTTAGCCTGGGAAATAGAGATGGCAAGACATGCCGGAATACCGATAAACACCGGTACGGTCTTAAAAGTACGATAACCAGTACGGGTCTCCGTACCGGCTTATACCTCAAGAGACATAATCAGGTTAATTAAAAAAATAATAAATCTGTTTCAATTACAGCTAGTGCTCCGAAACAGTGATAACAAACTATACGAGGATAGTTGCATTTAATTCTGTTGAATGTTCATGCATATGTAAGCGTACAATTAGCAGAAAGGCGGCAGTCTGCCAAGTTAAGAGTAGCGCTCAACATGTCTGACCTAGAACAGAACATCAAACGTCTTAATTAAACCTAACTGCGGCGATTTCAAGCAGTCCAAAAACTTCCTGGCAACATCACAAAGTTGATTGCAGGTGAAGCCGACCCTAAAACGACATTTTTATTGGGGTAAGCAGTTACGGTGTGTTTTTTCTTAAAGCAGCATAAACTGATCAACCAAACAAAGATTATAGACTGATATGAAATGCTAACCCTTACTGCAAACATTAACTGATGAATAATATCCAGAGATTTAGGGAAAAAAGAAATTCAAATGAAAGCATGTCAAAATCCAGACACTAACATACATTGAGTAAACAGTTATGAAAAAAAGTGACACTACTGAGACGTTTTAAGTCAGCTGACTGCTGGGTAAAAGGGTCAGTATTGGCAACATGTGAATATCAAAGGGTTCCATCTTTTTTAAAAGTTCACCATTGGACTCAGCTGACAAACTAACAGACGTGTCATCAAATTAGCAGGTGACACAACCAGTATGGCCAAGCACAAAAGACGACACCGTCCGATGGTGTTTGATTCTACTTGCAAAGACTTGCGCAAAATATTTATTCGGTGTCAACTCTGGTTTCCGCTCTCCTCCCAACCCTCGCCCCTCCCTCCTTCTCTCTCTCTCTCTCTCTCTCTCACGCACCCCCCCAAAAAAAACCCACATGCGCGCGGCGCTAAATAAAAATTGCCTGTAGGGGCGGTATAGCGGTTTAAAATACCGATACGGCATTCCGAACCGGTACCCATCTCTACCGGGAAGCGTACAGTACTAACTGGTCTAATGATATTGCATCCAAGGTCTGCTTACCGACGTGTGCGCGGAAAAGAAGCGCCCTTGTTCTCAACTTCAGATCCAGGCTGTGGGTGTTCACCAACATCCACACCATTATAAAAGGTCTGCGTTGGGGGGGGGGATTAAGGACACCACCACCACCACAACCAACAACAACAACAATTGAGATCTTTGCAGTGTGCATTTGCCAAGATCCCTTGTGGGCTGTGCTGCTGATCTTTGCGTGCGCAAGAGCACAGCTTAAACCGAACCCTGGTCAGGTTTCGCTACTTTCAACGTTTTTGTGTGACGCAAGTCTCTCTCTAACCATCCGTCTCACTCACATACTCTCATGCACGCACAAACGCACGCACAAGTCAATCTGAAAATCAAAAGTAGCAAACGATAAAGTCCTTTGGAAAGTTCCGTCTGCCAAAACGTTGCATAATGTTGAAAGACAGCAGGAAAACATAACTCCTCAACAAGGGCTTAACAACCCGCTCCCCTTACTGCCGCCCTATCCCAACCTACGAGAAAATACCCCAACTTTATAGGACAATAACAACGATATGGCAAATCGGATTTCAGAGCAGATTGTCAAGGTTACCATTAATTTATTAAAAGTCAAAAGACATTCTGAGAAGAAATTCGAAAAAAGGTACGTTCTGAGGCAAATGCTATTATTATGCGTCAATAGATTTGCCTTACACTGAAAGCAGTATATTATTTTTGTAAGTGCCCCAAAAATCTGGTTTTCGCGGATTTCAAGTATATGAACTTACAAGGAACGCACATTCACAGGTATCTGAGGGTACTTTGAAACAGCATAACTCATGTATACGACACTCGTTCGCCTGTACCCACAAGGTATACTTGCAAAAGCCACGCCTTTGCAACTGAGCACAACAAAAATAAAAAATACGAGGTGGGAGCAGTGATAAAATCTCACATGACATCCAGCTCAAAGAAAGAAAGGAGAAGAACAAGAAGGAAAAAGAAAAAGGGGGGGGGGACAGAAGGGGAAAGGGGATAGAGAAAAGTGAGAGAGAGAGAGAGAGAGAGAGGGGGGAAGAAATGAGAGAAGAGATTGATGAAGGAGACAGGGCGCGGAGATACAAGTGGCAGAAGAACAGAGTTTCACTGAGAGACTTCCCAACAACTTCCTCTCACACACACCGCTGGATGCCCAAAAATGTGTCTGCATCAAGCATTTTAAATGTTTCCAGTTAGCATGAAATCATGTCGCAGATTTCTTGCAGACATTTACAATCGTTTCGTTGACTTGGCAAAGCCGCTTGAACCCAACATAAGAGGTAGCGCACGTGAAAACGACTGTTACAACCAGGCGAGTCTGTGTCTGACGTCGAGAAGAGGTGCTACATGACCCCATTTCTGAGAAAGGGCTGTTTACACGCCGCTGTCTTTAACAGCTCTCACGTGAGCCAGAACGCACTCCGTCACATTCGGCTGGTCACAACTGTACACCGCATATTTATATACAGCACAGCCGGTTTCACGCCCAGCGCCGCGCCTGCGCAGCTGAGGGCGCTGAAATCTGGTCAAGCCAGGTAAGCCCGCACCTTCTGGCTGATAGCCGTCCGACAGATGGGGCAATCCGACAGTTTGTCGGAACAATCCTTGCAGCACGCCAGATGACCGCATGGCATGAAGACCATGCACACCTCTTCGTCCATACAGATTTTGCAGAATCGCTGGTCGATCAGGCGGTTGATCTCCTCTGGTTTGATGGACAGAACTGTCAACGAACAGAAAGAACATGTTCACGCAAAAGTTAAAGTTCTAAAAATCGCACGCTCCTGGGCGAATAAACTGAATTTGAAGAAAGGGGCACCACAGAAGTCTTTGAAGACAGGACTTAAAATTGTTTGCATAGACTAGCACGACACAGTGCCGCTGTCGCTAAATATCCCACGAGGCAGCACACATAACGCAAAACAACAAAACATTGTGTCGATATTAGTAATATGCACTTTCACAAAAACTGGTCATTGTCAGGATTTGAATACTGGCTGTTCAGTTCTTCGGCATTCACTCGCGTGTTGACATGCAAGCGAGCACAGATCCCGAAGGAGAGACAGGATGGAGGGAGGGAGGGACACAAACAGCAAAAGGCAGAAAAGCTATTGTAAACGTAAAGAAGTAAGCAGGCAGGCAGCAGGACGGAAGAGAACAATGATCGACAGACAGTACTTGCCTGGGGGGTAGCTGCTGTTTGTAGCGTTGCTTTCTGTAGACGGTCTCTGATCAAACACGGCATCCAGCAACCCACTGGGAGTCAAAAATGTATCACCTTCACACACCCAAATGAATAACAATAATAATAACAATACAAATGAAAGCACGCACTGACGTACTGACAAACGCACGCGCATGCGCGCCTTCACAGACAAATATACAGTGAGTCAAGATATGTCAGCAGTGTTATAGAAGATCAGCCCGTAAAATGCAAAAATTAGCTTTCTCCTTTCATTCGTCTCAGTGTGGAATAATGTGGTACGACAACTGAACAAAAGACCTGACTGAATACAGTTTATATACTTTATGTGACTTTTATTCCGGTTGTAACCAGAAATCCGGAACGTAATAGCTATACATCTGGTTTCACTTCGTGTTTCCCGAATAAAACCCGAACACCTTCGGATGAACTTTGCAGCTGGGAATGCTGTTTTACATATTTCAGTCTCCTGTACCCACGACAGGTATGGAACTAAAGGACGGAACCAAGCACGAGGACATAAGCGTGTGAGCGCTCGTTAGTGCATGCGCGTCTAGATGAATGTGCGTGTGTGTGCGGAGGTGGGCGTGCGTGGGTGCAGGCATGCACGCGCGCACAGCAACAAGACAAAGGAAAGACTGCCAGAAGTACACATGCAGTGTAAACTAACGACGCGAACTTACCAGTGCGTCGAATCTGCCTCTCAATGGCTTGTCTGATTAAATCTTCGGGAACGTCCATCGCCAGAACTTCCTTCACCATGGGCGTGTCCATGAAGGCGTCCAACACCGCTTTTTCCACGGCGACTGACCGTCTTGCGTCATTTGTACTCTCCCCTACCCCTGGCCGTGGCGCCTCACTCGCATTCTCCCCTACCCTTGAGTGTGCTGCAGTCACATTGTGTCCTAGTGGAGCTGTATTGGTAACAGTCGTCACAGCGTTACCAGGGGCTGTATCACTAGGAACTGTGCGTTCCTCGAAGGAGGAGTTTGATATATTATCTGAAATGTAACGAAACGGGAACATATTACCGGGTCAGAACAAAGTAAAATAAAAAGTCTGGAGGTGGAAAGGAGGAGCAGAAAAACAATGGGAGAAATTTATGCCAACGATAATGACACTGATACAAATCTTCCACAAGAAAATATAAAACCCTCAAAATACTATGCGAAAAAACTGATCTCTCCTGTGTAAGAAGGTGAGTTAAATTTGTGGACCTATAAGCTGTCTGCGTCTATCCCAGGTCTCAGTTTGTCTTCATACCTGCAGGGGTTCTATGAATCCTTCGCCGCTTCATCTTTTGTTCACGCACTTCCCAAATGATAGTCGATGACGCATTTCATGCGTCACTTTCAACTAATTCTGACGTCAGAGCGTCGTTTCTCTATTTTAGCTTCCCTCCCCCTCCCCACCAATAGCCAATCAAGCGGCCTTGACCTCTCCGACCCCTCTTACTGGCGGTGGAGAGAGAAACGACATATTGCTGCCTATCACTCCAATCGTAGCTATGCACAAATTCTCTATCGGAGTCTGGGAGTTTAACCAGAATCTGCGTTTTCCCTCTAATTACTGCGATCAGCAGGGCTCCCCTTATGATCAACATGGCTTCAGCCTCTAGAACGACTTTTTTTTCAAAATAGAATGCAGAGAAAATGCTTTCTAAGCCATGGCGTACAGTGTACAGAGGTTTACGGGTACGGATATTCCACAGAGTCACACTAAAAATAATCTGTTGTGTGATGTGTATGAATCTTTGTCACTGTGGCCGCGTTTTAATCTACCGAAGCTTCGGCTAATTTCATGAAGTTTGAACTTTGAAAAGTGAACAACGAGACACCGCGAAGTGCCTGAACGGGGTTTAGTCCTTCGCTGACGTGTCGTGTGAAGTCCGTGGCTTATCGCGATGTATCTGCAGCGCGCCCTGACTGAATGGAAGCTGGTAGCTCTGGTACGCAGCAAGTTAAAATTGCAACCAAAGATCCCTCATTAAGCTAGAAAACAAAGGCGGGGGGGGGGGGGGGGGCCTTGCACTGACATCAGCAAGATGTCTCAGCCTTGGAGACCTTGTGGAACAGTTTGAAGAGGTTTTTATGAAAGAATTTTGCGCCCTGAAGCCTGGAGATTCTGCAGCAGAAAAGTGGGAAACACGGCGAAACAACATGCACCATACAATCTTGGCCTCATTCGGGAAGAAGAGTTCAAGGAGTCACGACTGGTTTGAGGACAATACATCCGAGAAGACTCTGGTCATTGAAGCCAAAACGAACATCGTTTACTGAGTATAACAGATTACCCAAGAAGAAGGACCCTGCAGATCAGCAGGGCTGCCAGAAACAAGGTTCAGAAGACTGCTGAGGAACACACCATCAGACAAGCGGGAACCCTGAACCAGAAATGAGTGCAACAACTCCAACGGACCAGAATCTACACATAAATGTGTCCTCTGTGTCACAGACTGTCATTGGTCTCTTCGGCCACGAGCGCGCTGCTCCACCCTAGCAGACAACCAGGACAGCTCGTATGCACCATCCACGGTCAGTTTCTGACCGATAGAGGCCTACTGGTAACCCTATCATTCGGAAGTTCAAAACTCAGAACAATGCAAATCGGTAGCTGCTTACATTTTCCACGGCATATTCGAATGCAACAGCTAGCGAATTCAACTTTACTTCGTTTACTTTAGCCACTTCCGTAGTTTAGAACATGGCTTAACTCGTACCTGTATTCGGCAATGCATGCAGTTTAAACTGAGCATCGTTCAAACTGCGTGCAATCATATATAATACCAACAGATGGAGACCTGAATACATCTGGAGGAGTCGGAAGAAGGAGAAGGGCAATGAGCAGAAGGTGGAGATAGAGAAGAAGGAGGAGCTAGGAGGAGGGAGGACAAAGAAAAGAGGGGTAGAGATGAAGAAGGACGGAGAAGTCTCTTCCGTACGGATAGAAGTCTAACCGAAGGTTTCGAGAAGACATGTGTCTAGGTTGGCGGGACACTCACCAGGTTCCTGGGTGGCCAGTCTGGGGGCTGTGGGGGGAGGGGGAGCCTGCCGTGCAGCAGCTGGAGGTCCCTGGCCGTGCTGTACGTGTGCCAGGCGAGGACCCAGTGCTGCGGCCAATGCTGCCACGTTGCTGCTTCTACTGCTGTTGCTGCTGCTGCTGGTGGTGGTGGTGGTGGTACTGGGTGGGCGACGGGGTCTGTCTGAAGACGGCTTGGGCAGAACGGCGGGCGGGCGGCCTGTGCTCTGGTTGCCCTGTGAAAGCTGTCGAAAGTAGGCTGCTCGCCCCGACACTGTCCGGCGTAGCAGCGTCTCCTGGCTATGCTCACCTTCATCCTCGTCATCGCCGCTCGCCACGGCAGTTCCAGAACCTTCTTCAGATTCCGGTCGATCCTGGGAAAGCAGTCGACGCTGAGCCAGATGTTGAGGCTGCACAGGTGGTGGTGTTTGGTGTACGCGCTGTTGATGTGGGGGACACTGCTCCACTTGTTGTCGTCTTTGTTGCTGCTGCAGCTGTTCTTGTGGGTATTGTTGCTGCTGAAGTTGTTCTTGCATCTGGTGGTGATGTTCTTGTTCTTGCTGCAGTTGCTCTTGCTGCTGGTGATGATGATTTTGCTGTGGTTGTCGCTCCTCGGGACGCTGCTGTTGCTGTGGGGGACACTGCTCCACTCGTTGTCGTCTTTGTTGCTGCTGCGGCTGTTCTTGTTGGTATGGTTGCTGCGGAAGTTGTTCTTGCAGCTGGTGGTGATCTTGCTCTGGTGGCAGTTGCTCCTGGGAAAGCTGCTGTGGTCCACTCTGTCGCCGACGTTGATGCTGTGGTGGTGGCTGTATTCGCGGTATTGGTTGTCGTTGTGGTTGCTGGTGTTCCTGTTGCTGCAGTTCGTCTTGCTGCTGCTGCCTTTGCTGCCTTTGTACCTGCGGCTTGGGTGCTGCCGGCACGGATGGTCTTGGTCGACTGACGTCCTCTTCTGACTGACGCATGTTAGACTGGGCTTCGTGCTGGTCAGCAGGATGCTGCTGCTGCTGCAGCTGCTTCGGTCGCTGCCGTTCCTGCAGATGTCGAATCACTTCTTGCATCTGCAGCAAAGGTGCAGAAAGTAGCTGTTGTTGCTGCTGCGATGGTGAGAGTAGACCTTGGCGCTGCAAAAACTCCTCTTGTGACACTGACTGTGAACTCTCAGCTAGTGGTTCATCTTGCACCACCTGTAGCTGTTCGTCTGGATGTTGCTGCAGAGGCCCTGCTTGTAAAAGTTCTTGCCGGCCGGAGACTTGATTCTGTTGGACCACAGGGCCAACGAATTCGTATATGTCGTCCTCACAGTTCTCTCCCTGCACTGGCAAAGTCCTGTTTGGTTCGGTTTGCCCTGACGCCCCGGAAGGCACTCGATCTTGAAGTTCTCCCACCTCTGGCTGACGCTCTTCCTCGGCTGGTGACCCCAGTCCCTCCGAGCGCATCACCCACGCCTCCAGGGAGTTGCTGCTTTCGCTGTTGGCACGGCAAGTGGGGTTTGGCGCTGGTGGCCGTCCCACGGCGACAGGCTCGAGATAGTTGTTTTCGCTGATATCGTTGTTGTCGTCAATGGAGGAGTAGTAGCCCTGCGACAGGTTGGTTAGGACGGGGTACAAGGAAGATGACCCCGAAGGACTGGGCTCCTCGCCAACCCTTGGTTCCGCGGATTCTGGCCGGCGAGCGTTGGTCCTGTCAGCAAGGACGCTGGGAGCCTGACACACGGGACTTGCAGGCACCGACGCTGGGGGGAGAGATGGGGGTGGAGGGACCCGACGGTGTGGCCGGGCTGGCGAGGGCTGGGAGGCTGGGGGCATGGATGCTGTAGGCGAAACTGGCGAGGGTGGAGGTGGGGTGTGCTTTTGAGGTAGTGGAGGTGGAGGCGAGGGCGGATGCGGGGCGTGTTCTTCAGGTAGTGACGGTGGGGGCGGGGGCGGGGGTGGGGGTGGGGGCGCCAGCCGTCTGGGCCGCGAGGCCGCGGGTTTTGTCGGCGCGGGTTGCGAGGACGACGACAAAGACGACGACGAAGAAGAGGATGATAAGGATGCTGACGATGGCGACGGTTTGACTGGTCCTGGGGCCGACTGCGTTGCTGAGGTCGCGGCGGGACGCTTGTTTGGTCCTGTTGCCGCTGGTTGTGCTGACGGTACGGAACCTTGTGCGGCGGGCACCCCAGGGACCGGGGGCAGAGGCCGGCCGATGTTTTTGGTGGGGTTCATCGACAGAGGCGTCTCGTCCTCGACAGGGGGAGCAGTGGGCAGCACTCTGATGTCACTCTTGTCCAGTTTTCTGCCATCCCCCTTGCCTAACTTTTTAAGACCTAAAGGCATTTTCTGCTCAGTTACGTCCACTAGGCCGGCAGCACCCTGTACAGATTGCTGGTCATGGCCTGAAACAAACCACATTAGTTAAACTCCGGGTCGTTTTCCTTACCGCGGGGTCAAACTGTTTCACCTGGTTAAATAAAAATAACGACGGGGATCTAATACAACCGTCACAGCTATCTCCAACAAACCCTTTGTCCAGTCTCTATGAAGAGATACCCCTGCCGTTTCTTTTCAGCCAAATGTTTCTAAAATCTCCTTCAAGCATAGGGTTTGGGCAAAGTTTACAGTTGCTTCCACGCGAGTTATTCTAGTGGTGTGAGCCTTGTATTAGCAAATAATTATTAATAAAGTGATTGCTTGTAAACTGTAACGTAACATTCTATATAACTTTCAGACTCGTCTGTCTCAAACACACTAAAACAAATTAAATAAATTATGCAGCTGTTGTATTAAAACCCCCTACCCCCACAACCCCAATTCCAAGAATTTTTGTGATAACAGTGGACACCAGAAACTTTTAGGTCATTTTCAAGGGCAACAAACGGGTTTGCCGGTAAACATCTGGACCAAGGTGACGTAAGGTAATGCAGATATACATAGGTAACCCAGTTATTGTAAATACACGCAGGTAAAGCCAGGTATTGTACCTACACGCAGAAAACCCACATGTAGATACAGATTACATACAGATTCACCTTTCCTCCTCTTCGTCGTCATGACTGTCATCGTTGTGTTCTTTATCATCGTTGATCAGTCCTATAAACATGTTTATTATTGTCTATCCTAAGTTTGTTTCTGTTTTCGTCTCTGTTTAAATCCTTTTGTTTTGGCTTTTGTATATGTGGTATTGTTATTTTGTTTTGCTTTACACCTCACTGTGAATAATAAAATCCAAAAGAAAAAAAGTGGGGTGGAGAGCGTGTTTGATGCTTTAAAAGTGAAGAACCGTCAGTCCACCCAGCGTTCTGTGTCGACATATGCTGTTCAAAAGAATTCAAAGACCACTTCAAACTACGTGATGCCAAAATATAAACCGTAGTGATAATGAAACTAAATCGTAACTCATTCATCCAACAACATATTTCATGGGCTATTTTCATTTCAACAACAATTTCATTCCTGCCATGAAGGACACAACCCATGTGTACAAAACTCAGACCAGGTACAGCACAACATAATCAATGTCGAAAACGTGTGTGAACTCCATCGACCTGCAGGAAGCGACTCACTGTTGTCGCATGGACTGAGCCAGTGTCCCCAGAGTAATTTTCGGGATTGCCTGCCACTCCTACTGAAGCAAAAGGAACACTTTGTTAAAGGCAGCTTGTGTGTGGGCGGGAGGAGGGATTTGCGCGCAAGTGACGGCCCATGCAGCACATCACACAGGTGCTTGATCGCGTTAAGGTCCGGTGAATTTGCTGGCCAGTCCAGGCGAGTCGCTGCTGCAGGAGGATGGTGACTACACGAGTCTGGCATCATCATCCTGGAGAATAGCGCCTGGTCCCATTGCCTGCAGCGTTGGAAATACAAGGATCTGCAGAATGTTAACCCTGTAGACCACGCCACTGAGGTCGCCTTGCACGCGGTGGAGGGATGTTCTGTAGACCATACCCATTCCTCCCCAAACCATGATGGACCCACCACCAAACGGTTCACACTCCCTCACAGTGGCAATATGATAACATTCACGCTGTCGCCACTAGACGCGGATTCTGCCATCGCGAAACGATCTGGCAAAGTGGGACTCATCGGTGAAGAGGACTCTGGCCCATTGCTGACGTGTCCCAAGCCTGATGACGTCCAGCCCAGCCGACTAGCGCGATGAGCCGGCGTCAGGACAGCTCGCACTGGGGGAGGACTTGAACGCAGGGTAGCCTCGCGCAGCCAGTTCCTAATCGTCTGCTCGCTGACCGCGACGTTGCTGGCTGCTTGCAGCCGTCCCCAGATGTTTGTGGCGGTTGTCCCGTAAAGTCAACAGAACAACACAATCTGCCATCCCAGTGACGTCTATATTTAGATACTATTATCTAGATCGCTGTGTCATCCTTTCGAGACGTCAATCGGGGGCATCCGGATGGTCTGCGCTCGCTGACACTTCCTGTCTGGTTGAAGGTCTCGAAAAGTCAAAATAACTGAAAGGGATACTTCGGATTCCTTCCTGCTGCCGCCCAATCGTCCTGCCGTGATCAGCATCACCGAGTCGTGGTCTTGGAGGCATGGTTACAAACTGTCTTTCGACACTATCTGTAAATACCTACCAGTCCTTCAACACTTACTAAACTGTGTTCGCATTACACATGGCTTGCATTGCAAATTTCACCTAGTTTTGCTTTGTCACCCGTTTGATTTGAAATCATGTCTGGCATATTAGGGGCACGATTGGCCTCCTCCTGGCTACAATACCTGTGTACATCTACCTGTGTATATCTGTGTACATCTACAATACCTGTACGTTATTTGTGTGCATCTACAATACCTGTACGTTATTTGTTTGCATCTACAATACCTGTACGTTATCTGTGTACATCTACAATACCTGTACGTTATCTGTGTACATCTACAATACCTGTACGTTATCTGTGTATATCTACAATACCTGTACGTTATTTGTGTGCATCTACAATACCTATACGTTATCTGTGTACATCTACAATACCTGTACGTTATTTGTGTGCATCTACAATACCTGTACGTTATCTGTGTACATCTACAATATCTGTACGTTATTTGTGTGCATCTACAATACCTATACGTTATTTGTTTGCATCTACAATACCTGTACGTTATCTGTGTACATCTACAATACCTGTACGTTATTTGTGTGCATCTACAATACCTGTACGTTATCTGTGTACATCTACAATACCTGTACGTTATCTGTGTACATCTACAATACCTATACGTTATTTGTGTGCATCTACAATACCTGTACGTTATCTGTGTACATCTACAATACCTGTACGTTATTTGTGTGCATCTACAATACCTGTACGTTATCTGTGTATATCTACAATACCTGTACGTTATTTGTGTGCATCTACAATACCTGTATGTTATTTGTGTGCATCTGCAATACCTGTACGTTATTTGTGTACATCTACATATACGTTGCCTCTGTACATCTACAATACCTGTGCGTTACCTGTGTATATCTGCATTATCTGTTCGTTATATCTTACTCCAGAACTTTACCGGCGAACCCATTTGTTGTACTTGAAAATGACCTGTGGCATGCACGAACGCGCCAGCACTGATTTCCCCGCACACTGATGTTCGTTGCAGCACGAAACAAGATGCATCCGAATGTACCGGATCGCATGTTGTGTTCTTGCAGATTACGCACGTCCGTTACCTACCAAACTGCACCTGGTCTTTCAACTCTTTTGAACAGTATGTACATATTCCAACATCCTTTTTCTCATCTTGAATCATGTTCAAAATAAATATCATAATGTTCAGTTTCACAAAATAGTCAGGTGTACTAAAGCTATACCTTTACTTCCCATGTTCAACCGAACGTTCATTTAGTTTCGTTTCAAAATGATTTCCTGGCTGTGAGGAAACAACACAGGCCCAAAACCTGTGCGTTTACACTGCTGCCGGAAGTCGACGCGAGAGAAACGGCCGAGATTTTCCAAAAATGACTTGGTTTGCCGAAAGCGAGAGAAAACCATTAACGTCAACAATTCTCCGGACTTGCCTCCCCTCCTTGCCTATTCAGTCAGTGGTGGTGTCACCCGATGTGTTGCAAGCCTGTGTATGCCAGCGTGTGCGATTGACAGGGCACGTATGTGCACGCGTACGTGTTTCCCCACCTGTGCGGATACCGTCTTTGCTGTACGCGGGAAACTCATAATTGCTGGAGTAAGTAAATTGGGGCTTAACGCCGTGTCAGCGACTAAGGCTATATCAGGACGGATCATAATTCCTGGAACTCGCACGTAAGCAGAAAGACTTCAGTGAGTTGTCCGCCCTGGCCTGCAATACATTATACTAAATGAGCCACGTTCTCGATCAAGTCGAGGGAAAAAAAGTTCACGTAGCGTTTCACCCTACGAACTGATAATGAACTGCGTTATGTAACTAATAACACATTATGTATTTCAATTTCGACAGTAGAAAGCCAACAAATCCCACATTAGGTTAAAGATATCTGTATCAGCACTGACATTACCTGGCTGATCACTAATACACACTGTAACGCACCATATAGAACTAGAAGAATATTTTTAAGTACTCCAAACATTGAAGGGAGAACTGTGTACAGTGTAGAAAATGAACAAAAACACCCACGTAGTAACAACTGACATACTCTGAGAAACCATTTTAACCTTTAAAAGTATTCGGTGTCTTGTAAGTTTTCCAAAAATACACCCCCCCCCCCCCCCGTTTACGTATCTGTGGCACGTAAAGTCCGATTCCAGTGTTTAACGTGGTACGCACGCGCGCACACACACAGACATGTACGCACACATATACACACACTCCTACACCAAGGTGATGTTACTGC
Organism: Lanistes nyassanus; assembly: GCA_004794575.1. Lineage (NCBI taxonomy): Eukaryota > Metazoa > Mollusca > Gastropoda > Architaenioglossa > Ampullariidae > Lanistes > Lanistes nyassanus. Next base: position 107,304 of record SMGT01013934.1, on the reverse strand, counting down.
ATGAGGTTAGCAATGCTGATGCTGCACCTACCTGTCTTTGCCTACCCTGCCTAAGTTATATACATGAAATATATTTAACGTAAACACATACTGCGCACCTCGGCGATTTCATGTCACAGATCGATGTGGCCAAACAGTAACACAGCACAGCGCTGCACTGCTCTACAAAATCATGATCGCTACCTGTAGTCCATAGAGGACATCGACACAACGGTCATGTGCTGACTTGTTCACAACTCCTGCAAAATCACGGTAAGCACACACTGCATTATCTGTGCGCACCTGGTAAGTGTGCGCACACGAAGCAACACAGGTGTACGCCGGTGGCCGGTTACACACTGAGAAGGCAACTTGAAGTCGTCAAGAGAGAGCTACACGACAGTAGCCTGGTGACACGGAAGTCGGGTCACACAGCTCCCAACCAAAGCCGTGTTCACAACATATACTAAAGCACGAAAACCTACATCTCTAAAAGCGACATCACTGGGAGAATAAATGGGCAGCTGGCGCCTACCTGTCAATGTATATCCGAATCCAATTCTGAGACCGTTCGTGACTCGGACAAACCTGCCAATAACTCACCTGTCCACTCGGGGTATTCGGATATGACGTAATAAACTACTCGCCACTTATCGGGGTAGGGTGTAGCTGTAAATGCACACAACGATACATTTGGTATTTCTGGTTGCAAGCAACGCAAACATCGTGTAGTCGCTCGCCACACATTTTAACAATATTATTATGTTACAATACGCTGTATTGTGAAGTCGATCAAAGAGCTAATGCCCTAACCTCTTGGTTCCTCGGCGTTCACTAGTTTCGGCGACAGCGAGCGTTTTTTGTTTCCATCAGAGTAAATCAGTGTGTGGTGTGAATCTGTAGTACAAAAAGTAGCGAACAATCGACCGCTCCCTAAATTGCATTTAGCCGTTTTCGAGTCGGTTCGCGTTCCCAAAATTACTGCGTGCGACCGAACTAGGTCAGCGTGTGACATGTCGTCTGCTCAACTACGAAACGGCTCACATCATGTGGCTCACCTCTAAAATTACAAAAAGAATAACAAAAGCATTTATACAGGTATCTTTTCAGTGGAAGTGTTCGTTGCACACGCCGATAAGAAAAATTATCATGTCATTTCACACATAGAAACTGCACGTTCTTTCTAAGCCTTCAAAATGAATTTCTGCACTTACTTATATTCACTGGCGTCAACATATAAATATGGTAGATATCCAAGTTGTGGCTATTCTGTGTTCAGACCATAGAGTCAGGGAGTTGATACGAAGCATACACATAGTCAGGTTCAGTTGTACACATAGTCAGGTTCGGTTATACAGTCAAAGCTCAGTGAATCAACGTCAAGCACAGCATGATGCGGGACGGGTACTGATGTGTTCACAATCACAGCTGAAATCGACCACGGCAGCCAAATTCTGTGTGCGTGCATGAATTCGTACGTGAATGTTCTGTGTCACGCCCAGCCAATCTACACTGACACATTGTCGTAGATGGTCGACAGTTGAGTCATAAAGCTATTTTTGATTGGTTTTCCCCCCGAGATGTAAGGAATTTCAGTGTACATACCCCCTACCCACCCTCACACACACACACACGCAAGCACACACATTCAAACTCGTTGTCGCAACGATTCCCCGACTAGCGGCCGCCAATTCGGCGTTGGTTTTTCCCGATCACACTTGGCGAGGACGTAGAGGCCGTCATCAAACCAGTGAAAATGGGGAGTCAGCAGTCAGCAGTCAGCAGTCAGCTGGAGTAGACACATCCCATCAGAACCGGTCCCATCCGGAAAGAAAACAATATAGCTGAAGCTTTCACAGTTATTTGCAACAAGCTCATCAGGCAGAAAAGACTTTGGCCCACACCTTGGACTTAGTCTCTGACTGTCACACTTTCTAAAAAAGACAAATTGCAGCTGTGCCAGAACTACCCCGCCATCAGCCTATCAACCACCCAGGCAAAGTTAAGTTGAAGATCAATCATACTCCACAGACTGTAGCCGGAACCCGAAAAGATTGTCGCAGAGGAGCAAGCAAGCAGGATTTAAAGCAGGGCGCAGCACTACTGGACACAACTCAATCCAAAGATGCTGTGCGAGAAGAACCTCCAACACCAGCAAAATGTCTACCATGCTTTCACAGACTTCAAGAAACCCTTTGACAAAGTGGGGCATGCATCATTGTGGGTGACTATGAAGATGTACAGCATCAACACCAATCTGATCAGTGTCAAAGAACAACTCTACAAAATAAATAAATAAGCGACCAGTGTACTACTCTTCAACGGTAGTGCAGGGAAATGGTTCAGGACTACAGTCGGTGTCTGACTAGGCTCTCTTCTCTCTCCCACGCTGTTCACCAGCTTCCTGGAAAGAACCACAGTCTCCAGTACCTTGGGTCCGTTGTCACTGATAAAGGCTCAAAGCCGGAGGTAATTGCCAGAATTCCATAGACAACTGCAGCACCTACAAAACTGAAACGCATCTGGAATGGCAGCATCAGCCTCGGTTCCAAGATCAGACTGATGTGGGGCCTAGTCGCCTCCATCTTTCTTGGTGATTGTGAGACATGGGCCCTGACAGCCGATCTGCAGAGAAGGATTCTAGCCATAGATACAGATAAACATAGTCATCCCCGCAGAAAGTTGCAGTGTCACAAAGTTTTTGTTTTGACTAATTAGTACACGTATTTATCATAGAAGTAATTTCTAGACATTTGCTTACATTTGCCGCATTAATCACCGCACGGTTGTTAGTAAAGCTGTGTCTAGAACCGTAGCATGCATTTCCAGGTTTGAAGCACTCGCTTAAGTAAAGCCCGAGATTGCAATATCAAACTCAGTGTTTTGGTGACGTCAGTGCCTTGCAAAGCCCTGGTTTCTCATGCTGCCTGTTCTGCTCATAAGGTTAACGACTGCCAGATTCTCGGAGCAGACAAAGAAAATGGCTTGAACTTTTAGATTATGAGATCGTGTTTTCTTATGTTAATAAAATGTTTTCGCAAAAAATGCATTCCAGTATACTTCGGTAATTGTAAGCCTTAGCAAGAAAAAGTTGTTAAGTAGCTGGATTTTGAAAAAGTTGTTAAGTAGCTGGATTTTATAAAAGTGTCTGTTTATAATAGGAGAACAAGACTTTTTCCCAGTCTGACAGCGAAGATGCAGCCATAATGTATTACAGTGTATTTATAAGAAATATTCTGTTCCGTATGTCTCCCTACCTCCGTCCCTCTTCCTCATACCCCCAATACCCACACACATGTACGCACGCACTTATAAACAATAACACACATCATATGAATAAACGCATTTTTCATCTCCTGCTGATTGAATTGGCCGGGCTGGCCGGCCAAAAAATAAAACAGAGAAATCAAGTGAAATATTCTCAAGTGCAGTAGCAGTGGATGAAACATCCTAAGTGTAGTAGCAGTATACGAAATATTTTCAAGTGCAATAGCAGTGAACTAAATATTTTCAAGCACAGTTGCCGCAAATGAAATATTCTCAAGTGCAGAAGTAATGAATGAAATATTCTTAAGCCCACTGCCCGCGAATGAAATATTCTCATGCAGTAGCAGTGAAGGAAATATTCTCAAGTGCAATAGCAGTGAATGAAACATCCAAAGTGCAGTAGTGAATGAACTAGTCTCAAGTGCAAAAACATTGAATGAAATATTCTCAAGTGCAAAAACAGTGAATGAAATATTTTCAAGTGCAACAACAGTGAATGAACTTGTCTCAAGTGCAATTGCAGTGGGAGGGAGGGCAGTAACCAGCACGGCAGTTGTTCACACACCAGCTGTTCATTCCAGTGACAGATCGCCACACCCCGACTGCCCGGCACCTCGACCTCTGTCCTTGCCTCTGTGGGTTCGACTCCGCTCCTGTTGTGGCGGCTGCAGTAGTTCTCCTGACAGCTGTGGTCTGGCAGTGCGCCTCAGGTGCGGGAGTGGGTGGTGGGGATAGTGCTGAGTTGTTGCTTACCACAGCCACGTCGGCGCACCCATAGAACTCTTCCTGAGCCTCCCCGCACCCCAGGCACCCCGTACCGTCAGGATCTGTCCCCCAGCTGTTGCCTGCAGACACACCGACTGACGACACTTAGTCTTGCACGTTTGAATTTGAATTTCAACGGCGTCGTACATTTATGAACTAAATGAAGAACAGAGCCATCGATCCAGAGAGGAGAGGGTTGGGGGAGAAAGAAAAGTAAGGATGGGTATAGGTAGATGCACTGAGAGAGAGAGAAAGAGAGAGATGAACGAACGTTGGTTGGTTGGTTGGTTGGTTTTGTTTTGGATTGGTTTGGTCTGTGGGTTTGTTTTTGTTTGTTTTAGTAGTTGCTTAACGTCCCGTCGCAAACAAGGTCGTATATCAGGACGGTGTTGCTTAGACAAGTTAACGTGCTGCCACACTGGGACTGCTGTCACAACACGGGCTTCAGTCTCATCCAGCCACATTACACTGACACCGGGCCAACCAGTCCTAGTACTGTTCCCTATAGTGCCAGGCGTCTGGCAGGGCAGCTACTAGATTGCCAATTTTTAAGTCTCGTGAATGACTGGGCCGGGACCCGAGCGATAAACCTCCCGCCTCAAAAAACGGACGTCTTATCCGCTAGATAACCGAGGCGTCTGATGAACGAACGAACGAACAAAAAACATGAACAAAAGCACGGGACAACAAACCGACGGAGATTGGGAGCAAGGAAGAGATCGAAGAATAAAGATGGATATTCGCAAGGAAAGGCACGTCTAGAGATCCTGCTTCAAAACAGGAAAAAAAAATGTTTCAATGTTTTCAAAGAAAGAAAGACAGACAGACAGACAAACAGACAGACAGACAGACAGACAGACAGACAGACAGACAGACAGGAGGGTTGTTTCAGAATCTGCAGTTAGTGTAGTAGCATCTGTGTAGACAAATAACTCACCAGCGTGATACTTCCACTGAAATACGCAATGGTTGCATGTCAGTCCAGACGGCAGCACAATGTCGATGACGTAGTTTCCGTTACGGCGCCCAATATCAAGGCGGGTTTTCCCGTTTCTAGCCAGTCGCAGAAGGTGCGTGCTGAGACAGTCGTGTGTTGCCTCCACTGCCGGATCAGTTACTGAGCAGAGACGAAATTCGAACCATCCAAGATGATTGGCTGTGATCTCTACGACCGCCTGAAGCAGATGTTCGGATAAAAACGAAGCAAGACAACGACTGTCTCTTTTTAATGACAAAAGCTGTTATGTAACTTCCCAAATCCGTCTAAGTGCATAGCTCGTAAAGGATGGGAACGATTACCAGCCAGATACGGTTAATACATTTTGCACTTTCTATATTTTTTCTGTCATTCAGCCTACCTGAATGGTCTGGCCTTGCGTGTAGGTGCGTACAATAGTACCAGTGGCATAAAGCCCTCCAGCTTCATGAGGACGTGGGTTTGAATCCCAGGGATCTCCACATATCCCACACCTGCCTTGCTGATTGCTCCACTGATGCTGTTTATTTGAGAAACTAATTTTCGTCATCGTCATCACCATCATCGTGTATCGTCATCAGTATTATCATCGATATCATCTTCAGGAAGTGAGAAATCAAACAACAGTACAATCAACTGCAGTTGAAGGATTTCGAAAGCAAAGGAAATGCACAATGCTACTTCAGCAGATGGGAAATGTGTAACCGGAAAGAAGGCCAGGCTGGCAGGCACGATGGACCCCAGCTGTACGTCACAGAGAAAGCCCGTCAGTCTCACCGGAAGTCACGATCCGAGGAACGACCGACTCAATAGTTAGTGAGAAGTGACTTACCCTGATGACAAACAGCTGCACTGCTAGGATAAGGGGTTAGAGGTTAATTACTTTGACATATATTTCGAATCACGACCAGTTAGACTGACAATGAAGAATAATACAGAGTCCCCCAAAAAGTGCTTTGCTTTGTTCTGGAAATTTCGACATTTACATATGACGAACGAGACTCACTGAGCTATCCATAAACATCCTTGAAAAAAAATTCTATATAATAAATAACCAAACAAAAACAAAACCAAAAACCCCCAAATACTGAAAAAGGAATATACACCTATAGGCAATTGGTGTAGATTTATCTATGGTTATTAATGCAGCAGAAGAAAAAGAGAAGGAGAAATAATTTTTGCAAAAGGACGGTAGCAGGAGGAATTTAAACAGGAAGAAGACAAGCCGATCGCGAAGGATTGAAAGCCGATATAGGAGTGACAACAGGAAGGGGGGCAGAAGTTTGATAAGGAGGATATTTAGAAGAAGCGGTGACCGGCTATAGTGAAGCTAGTGGTGACCAGGTATAGTGAAGCTAGAGGTGACCAGGTATAGTGAAGCTAGAGGTGACCAGCTATAGTGAAGATAGTGATGACCAGCTATAGTGAAGCTAGAGGTGAGCAGGTATAGTGAAGCTAGAGATGACCAGCTATAGTGAAGCTAGAGTTGACCAGCTATAGTGAAGCTAGAGGTGACCAGGTATAGTGAAGATAGTGATGACCAGCTATAGTGAAGCTAAAGGTGACCAGGTATAGTGAAGCTAGAGGTGACCAGGTATAGTGAAGCAGTGAAGGAAACATTACACTGAGGCCTCCACACGACAGCTCATTGTCGTTGTAGTTGACGGGGGTGTTGAAACCAAAACGCCAAGCCGAGGCTCTGGAAGGAGGTTCGATGAGTCTTCCGTGTCCTGCGGCTGGTGCCACGAACAGAAGCAGAATCATCGCCCTCGTCATAGCCGCCTTCCTCATTCTGTTTGTCACTGTTTGCGTGCTGCACGTAGAGTTAAGCCTGCATCATCGCGCAAATATTTTTACTACTGACCGACTTGTGGTAATATTCAGCTGGCCCCCAGCAGAAAACTTCCGGTTAACAGCCAGCAGACTTCCGTGCCTGACCGTGAAAGGACAGACACGCTGTTGCACAGGTCATAAAGACGGTCATGCTGACAGGCAGGCTTTTCAGTCAACGTCAGATTTATGATGCAAAAGTGACACCAGATAAATGAGAAATAATTACCAACATATAGATAAATATAAATAAACAAGAATAAATAATTAACATGTAGGTCCTACGTCAGACCTTTTATTTTAAAAAAACTATGATCTACATCCACACCTCTGCATCATACATACATTGTAGAGGATAACGCTCCTTTGCGACTGTACAGGCCAGGTACGTCCCTCATGTCCGAACTCGAAGTAAAAATTTTGATGCATTAATTAGGAGACCACCAGCCCCCATCTCCACTTCGCACCCCCATCCTTTCACTAAACCCTAACACTCAACTCTTTCTACCCCCAGTCGCCCCGGCACCACTAAATGTTTTCTCGTGATTTTGCCTATAGCCTAGGTTTTGGTGAAAACACTTCGCACAGTTCCCCCAAGTTTCGTCCCGCACGAATACTAAATTAACCTCCTGGCTGAAGATAATGATGGACTTTGTACATATTTCTTTGCCTCCCATCCCAGCTGTAGTCCCGGAGGAATATAATATGGCTGTTTGAAACATCCCGCCAGGGACACTGAAGATGCGAAATACTATGGACGTTCAATCAACATCGATAGATGCAGGTCACCGAAATATTCTCCTTGGACAGCGCGACACTGAGGCGAAGGTAATGGCAAATGCGAAGTTGTAACAATGCGACGTTGAGGAACGATTTGAGAAACCCCGTGCACGACACCCTCTAAAAGGTTCAACGAAAATCTTAGTTTTCCCTGACAGTTTGTCCACTATGATATCGACAGGGCGTAAGACTCTATCGTCTGGTTCTCACGAGGGTCGTACACCGTAAGCACGCGCCATACTCCAGAGCTCTCCAGCGCTGAAGAATAAACGAAGCCATCAATGCAGAAGGATCTGATGGTCTTTGGCGTTATGGTCGCTGCAGAAGTTTTGAGACACCAGAGTCGACGACACGTGCACACAACGCGGAATAAATACCTTCCACCTATAGGTGGAAATTCAGGCAAGACTGTCCGTCAAGATATGACAACAGGTGCAATGCCTATAATCCCTTTCGCGCTGTTCAGTGCGCGCCCATTAATGTTAGATCCGTGATTTAAACGAAGAACGTACAGTAATGAACTGGGGTGGGGGGGGGTGGGGGAATCCACAAAAAACAACAACAAAATCAAAATCTAAGCTGGAGGTAGATAGCTTAGCTTTATAAATTATAGGTAGTCGAAGACAGGAGATCTCCGGATGCATGTGTTGTTATAAACTAACGTCAATTTTTCTACTTTTTTTTTT
>SMGT01013934.1:45818-77173 GCA_004794575.1 Lanistes nyassanus | reverse complement strand
GTCTGCTACAGCATGTTTTACGGTCTTTTCTCTGCTAGCTTGCTTTGCTTTTGTCTTCACGGCGGATGAAGCATGCTATTCTTATGCCGGAGGACAGGTGTTTCCACAAGAAACACGAAGAACCAGTGGCCACACTATTCAGTGGAGTCAAGCCGTTAGTAAGTGTTCACAGTCAGGGTTTTTGCTAGTCGCTAGTGTATCAGTCTGCTGTGACTGTTCAGACGCCACCAGTCTCCAGCAATCATTGTGCTTTTCGCCACCCCACTTCTGCAACATCGAACCGATCCTGTTCCACCTGAGTTTTCTCATACTGATCCACTGCATATTAAAAAAAATGAATTTTGTGCAGCCCCTATTGGCTGTGTGAAAGTTTTGTGAAAGACTGTTTAATATAGTCATACAAATATATAAAATATATGTATTTTTCATATTTTTTATTAATATACACATCTTACAAACCTGAAGTTGATTTGAAGTTGTGTGAAAGACTGTTTAATATACAGGCATATAAATATAAGATTGCAGCTAGAATGGCCTGATCGAAGACAGATATTTAAATTAATAAAAAAACTGATTTTGTACCTCTTCCCCACCCACCCCTCTAAAAACAATCAGTTTTGTAGCTTTGTCCTTTGAAACTGAAAATCGCACTTTAAAAAAAAACTACAGCCATGATCTCTTTTTCTTTTTTAAATAATGGCACAAGCCTTTATTTTCACTGCTGCAAAAATTATCAAACAAAAAGCTTTTGCAATTGAGCCTGAAAACGGGGCCAAATTATGTACCGTTTTTGTGACCATTAAGGTTAATTTTACTTGCTTTTAGTGTTTCTGAGTGAAGACATTTTGATTTACCTCATGCTTTGTTTCAGTCTCGAAACCAGCCCCTGACTGGAATGGAACAGCTGTCATTAATGGAGAGTTTAGAGACATCAAACTGTCTGACTATAAAGGAAAATATCTCGTGTTCTTCTTCTATCCTCTAGATTTGTATGTTTGTTTTCATGTAATCGTAAATAAAATTGTTTTTTGGTGGGAATCACTAACTATGCTAGTGTTAGACAAGTTGTTTTGTATCCTAGTTGTGGGTTTTATTCTGAATTAAAATTTGCTGCTTCTGTATTCAGATCCTGCAAATGGGTGTGGGTGCATGCACATGCATATGCATAAATGTGTGTACAGATCACTTTATTGCAAAAATATAGCATTCTGTGTACATATATACATACATAAAAGATTTACTAGTAAATGAGTTTCTGTGCATTTTTGTCTCAAGCCATCTTATGGTTTACCTTTACTTCAATTTTTTCTCAAAACTCCCACACAAGAGGCATGATAGCTTGTGAACCATTGTTGTTGCTGTTTATTCGTGTTGTGGGTGATAAGAACTAAAGAAGACAGGGTTTTCTACGTGAATTTTAATAGAATTGTTTTTAATACTTTTTGTCTAATGTGTTTTCAGCACCTTTGTCTGCCCTACAGAAATCATTGCCTTTAGTGACAGCATCGAGCAGTTTCAGAAAATAAATACGGAGGTGGTTGCATGCTCTGTGGACTCGCAGTTCACTCACTTAGCTTGGTGAGTTGTGTGTTGATGTATTTTTTTGACGAGTGAAAATGCACAAACAGAATAAATGATTGCCTTTGCTATCTTTATCTCCTTGTGATCTTGGTGAACAAATTTTATGTCGCCTTCTCATATGGGAAATGTTTGCTTCCATGCTTTTAGAAACTTTGTTTAATGTTTGCATCTGTTTCAGAAAGCTCTTTGAGAGTGTGCTGATTCATTTCCTACCATCACGTTAGCTTTGACTTATTTTGTGAATTTATCATTATTATAATTTTTCTATGCTCATTTTTATGTCATGCTCTCCAGTATTGATAATGCATTCCCTATTTTAACTTACCACATTAGTGTCCAATTCAAGGACAATTCTATATACAGTAAAACCTCCTTATTAAGACCTTCCCTTTTGCAACTCCCTCTTAGATAAGACGGAAATTTTTTTCACCAACCCTTCCTGGCTTACACAAAATGTCCTCTCTATTAAGACCCCTGTCAGTTAAGACCCGATTCTGCTTCATTTTTTAAAATCTTAATTGGGAGGTTTTACTGTATATTTTGTCACTTGCTTTTTTTTCTTGGTTGTTTAGTAATCACCTGGACATGTACTGAAATGCATAGCATTGGTTTCCTGACAGGATCAACACACCACGCAACCAAGGAGGCTTGGGGCCTATCAAATTCCCTCTACTGTCCGACATAACACATGATATCTCCAAAGCCTATGGTGTTTATCTGCAAGATCTTGGCCATTCGCTGAGGTACATGAAATAAAGACATCCTTTGCAGGGAGGCAAAAAATGGGGGAGGGGGTGGGGTAGGGCGTTCTAAGAAACAGTTATCAAATGCCTTAGAGTTCTTGTCCTTGTTCACATTAAGTGTAATTAGTGATATCTTTTTCCTGATTCTGAGATTGATTTTTAAAAAATACTTTTGCAGAGGTCTTTTCATCATCGATCCGAAAGGTGTACTGCGTCAGATTACTATGAACGATTTGCCTGTTGGTCGCTCTGTGGATGAAACACTTCGTCTGGTGCAAGCATTCCAGTACACAGACGCTCATGGTGAAGTCTGCCCAGCAGGCTGGAAACCTGGCAGTGACACCGTCAGTTTTTACTTTTTTTTTAAAGTTAATTTTGTTATTACTGTGTCGTATTTTTGACTACTAATAATAGTTTTGTTCCTGATCTCTTCCCCCTTCTTGTGGAAATTCAGTGTCTTTTAGTTCATAATCTTGTCTGTCACTGATACTTTTGAGAAAACATGTTCTGTTTGATTTAATATTGTTACCAACTTACCAAATTTTTATCTGCTTGCAATTTTTTATTTCTGCAGATTATTCCAGATCCTAAGGGCTCCAAGAAATACTTCAACAAGCAAAAGAACCCAAATCAAGATGAACTCTAGGCACCCCTTATTTTTGCAATCACAGTTTTAGCTTATTTGCAGCAGTAAGTTTTATTTGCAACTTTTTTTCAAATTTTATTTTATCTACATTTGAAGTTGTATCTTTGAGATACTCTTTTCGTTTTATTTTACGCAGCTTTTAAATGATTTTTTGTGACATTTTCCCTATTCTTATGTAAAGAATTTAGAAATTTATAATGCTTTTTGGTTATAAGGTTATGTAAGAAACAGTTGATGTATTGTGAATTTCAATTGTTGCAGAGGTTGTTAGAAATGTTAATATATCTCAAATTTATACCATAATGGTATAAAATAAAATGGTACCAAAGTAGGTGTGTTGGATGGTGGTATAATCTTTGTTAACAACAACTTTCTTATAACAATCTAAAACTTCATTCCTTGTCTCCTCTCCCCCCCCCCCCAAAAAAAAGTCAATGGTGGGGAAGAGAAAACTGATAGATGATAAAACAAAAAAAAGTAGCAAGTAGGTTTTCACTGGCTTCTTTAATAAAGGTTGTGGATGCAGTTTTAAAAGTTTTTTCAGTTCCGTTTCTCTTGTGCTGTTCGACTCTCTCCTGGTCTTTAACTCTAATAATAATATGGCTTCGTGATTGCTTGGTGCATGGATTTTGGAGGGGGCGTTAAATACATCCAACACTGGCCATTGGGCGAGGAAAGGGAAGGAACTGCCCTCAAATGCCATGTTTTTGTTTCAGTTGCTGGGATTGGCAACTTTCTCTTAACAGTATGAGGGTGTTAGAATCTTGAGACAATCATTTTGTGACCTGTGTCATTGACCATAACTGTCCACTAATGTTCTTGGGCCCCTCTCCTTCTTGTGGAAATTCTCTGGTTTCTGCCTGTTGTGTTTTTGTAGAATCCATTCTTACATGACTGAAGTTTTTGTTCAGTGTCTTTAATATTGATCTTGTATTTTGTACTGAAATTCCCCGTTTCCGCGTGGAATGATTAACATTTCTGCTCATCACTAAACTACTGCATTGAAGAAAGATGTCAGAATTGTTGAGTAATAAATGGTTACAGATTGTTTTATCTGATTTTCTGTGCATCAACAGTCTTGAGACATTCTTTGCAATGTATTATCAATGGTCATGTCATCGTTTTTAATTCATTCCTCACTCCGCCAAAATTGGGAAGGGGTGGGTGGAATTAGTTCATTGCATGTAATCTTCCATTAAAACCTTGAGGAGTCTAGAAATTCCCACAGTATTTGCGGATAAGTGATACGAAATTGGTTATAGGCAAGGAAAATTTCAGTCATACCTTCTATTTTGAATTTTATATTCCTGCAAGTGGTTGATACATTAAACTTCAATGAACCTCACAGGCAATGATCTAGAGTACACTAAACTTCTTTGTGAACCTGACTTTCTGGATAGCTATATAAGGATGTTTGAGAGAAAATGGAGCAAAAACTTCTTGGAAACTTCTAGCAGTATGTCGACATGGCGCACTAAGTGATGTGTGAGAAGAATGTGCCGCTGGATAAAGTACTGCTCAATCTGTTCATCAGATAATTGAAGGATAGATGAGCTGCATAGACCACTAACAACCTGTGCATAATAAATGAGAATCCTATGAAAGAACATCGTACATATGTTCAAAACGTTGATAAGTAACTTGAGTTTTTTTGTTTCCTATGTTCAAAAAGTGCCACCACTGCCTTGTATCTTAAAATGTATAAACACATTCAACTAAAACAGGGATTCTGTGATCCTCTTATGACGGTGTCTCAAAGCTACTGTCTTTCTCAGCACAGCTGTCTTTACAGACTGCATTCTGTCAGATTCATCAGTTACAATAAGAACAGTGCACATGCAAGATTTGAGCAAATAATTTTTATCCTTAAGCTAGCTCAATCAGCTCACCTCTATCTTTTCCACTTGTTTAAATGTTTAAAAAGTAACAGCTCTCTCTCTTTATCTCTCTCTTTCTCACACACACACAATCTGCAATTGCAGACAACTCATGAACAAGAAAGGACCATATTCAAAGATAAAACACGTATACAGGCCGTAGAGTGGTCTGTGGGAAGTGGCTTGGCCCTACCATCCCACTCTTTACCAATTAACCTTCCTCATCCATTCCTCCCACCCTACCCTTAACTACAAACAAAGGAATGAAAGGAACAGAAACTAAAGAAATATCTCAAACTACAATTAAAAATGAAATTAAAGGGTATGATATAAAACATTTATTGCACTTTTAACGCTTAGCTCTCCAAACTCCGGAATTGGACGCCTGCAAGACACTGGTTCTTGACAAGTTCCCAGTCTCAAAGGTAAAAAAAAATGACTATTGCAGCGAAACAATATTGGCCAGCTGTAAAATGCCAAATGCACCTGTTCTATGCTTGTGCATGTGCAGAAGCATGAAGTGGTGCGGAGGAAGGTCTTCGTTTTCCACAAAACACTAAAAGAGCGCTCACTGACTGCATAAGTAGCTGGCATAACAGGACGATGTTGAGGAGCAGGACGACGTGAGACAGAAGAGCCAGCGTGCACTGGGACAGGGACTGGAAAATACCTGATGATGTCCGAAAACAGGATGTCCTAAACGATCAGTCGCTGGCGATTTTGTTGGGTCGAAACGTCTGCGGTTGTGCTTTAGGGCTTGAAACATCGAAGTCAGCTCCTTCTTCATGTGCTTCATGTGTCTACCCAGCGAACCTATGCAAAAAATAAAAAAATAAACTGTCGTCTATTTCAAAAATCTATTAATTCGATCGCCGGCAAACAAGGAAAGAAATTCAGCAATGTACCGGGTATGTCATGAAGCAGCTGTTATGGCATATGCGGTGGAACATTTTATTCCGAGTTTTAGCAGACGTGTCGTTCTCTATTCTTTTCTGAGGCATGCAGTTCTTTAGTTCGGCATTGTCCAAGTCACGGAGATGATAAAGCTGGGTGAAATTGGAGTTCATGTCGTTTCCAGCGCCTCTCAATGCAAGACCTTGCCATGCTACAAATTGACATTTCCTGGACGCTAATTCTTCGGGTTTCTCCTTGTTGATTTTTCTGCGGTGTGCCTTTAAGCCAAGCTTTTACCAATTTATTTCTTTTTGATGGATGGCTGGATTGATTGATGGGGTTGAAAAGAGTTCCGTGCCTGGCCAGAGGGTCGGGGTACGTCCCTGTTCGTGAAAGGAAATCTTGTGGCATTAAACAGCCCATTAAATCCGTTGTTGGTCTGTACGATAATGAATGAGACACGCTAATTCAGCTTGTGAGTACTGGTTTGTGTTTTGGCATCAGTTAGCACAATGCAGTTTGGACTGGATTTCACTTTTTTCAGCAGTGTTATATATATATACTGTCAGGAATTTGGTTGGTTGGTTAATTGTTTGGGTTCGGGAAAAGCCACACCTAACTGGTTGTACAATCGTTTATGTTACTCGCCCATATCCTTTCACCCTCGATTCCCACCCCCTTCTACGTCATAAGGTCAAAGATTAAATTTCTAGCTCAACTGATGTGGCTGGCATCTGCGCGCTCCCTGACTTCTGTGGTTAGTGGCTATGGTTGCATTGTTGTTGCTTAACGTCCCGCCGCAAACTATGTGCATACACAAATTAACGTACTGTCACGCCAGTGTGGGACGGCTTTCGCAACACAGGCTTATTCAGTCCCATCCACTCACATTATACCGACACCGAGCCAACCAGTCCTAGTACTGTTCCCAGAGAGGGAAGCTGTCTGACGGGGCAGAAACTATAATGTGTCAGTGTATACTGTGTCATACAGCAGTATGTTCAGGACTACCAGTAAATAACAGTGCGGTCTTAATAAACTGCAGTATGTCAGTAGAGGTCTTTAATTCGTACCAGTTAAATCCACACAACAGCATACAAACACCGCATGGAAAAATCTACACCACAGCCATCTAGCAAAATGCTCAGGAAATAGAAAATGCAGCCGGGGCTGAAACTAACATACAGAAGCTCCATTACCAAGCACAGATTCACAAATCCGTCCCACCTCCCCTACCGGACATTACAACCACACGAGCAGGATGACACGATCTCACAAAATACAATAAAGACACGTACACACACCTCAACATAGTAACATCAGAATTCAAACATTAACTCAACATTATTAACAAAGGTAACAACAAAGAGAACTTGGCCAAGCGAGACTTAGGTCGACGTTTCGGGGCATCCCACACAAAGACCATTCTCAGATATACACGCCACACATCTATATTCACAGCAGAACTCGTTATACCTACGGCACTTACGCTGATAGTATTAAACAGTAGGAAACCAAACAACAGAAAACTAACATTTTTAGTTGTCTCCGATTCCTTTTCGACACTAGGGCCCTTCAAAACCACACGTGAAAGAATAGACTCAGTATCTTAACCTTTTCAAATAGGTTGCGTAGCATAGAAATTAAAATAAATTTTCTCTGGACACCTGTCCACGTATGCCTCAAAGGAAATGATGGAGCAGAGATTGGCTATCAATAAAAGCAAAACTAACCACTGTCGTCATCAAGATGAACATACCCATTTCAGAAGAAGAGAAAAAAATAACCAGGAAAAATTCATTTAATATATGCACAGAAAGGCAGTTAAAATCCAAATATTAAAAAACTAAAGAAAAAAACACCTAAAGTAAAACCCAAACTAGCTGTAGAGATAAAGATTGTACGAACAGGGCGGAAGTGGAATCGACACAGGGAACTCCCTACACAGACCAAACAAGCCACTACAGCCGCCTCCACCACCACCACCAGAATGCCAGGAGAAAGAGTGAAAGACCAGAAAACACCTTTACCACCACCAGTCCAGAAGATCACAGCTACAGAGCCCCTCCCACCAAATTCTCTCCCACCCAAAGTGCGAAATCACCGCGAGGTATAAGCACTATCCACCCAAACCCGACAACAAAAATAAAAAAAAACTCAACATCATCAACTGCAGATTCGACAAACTGATTAACTTTTTAGAAAAAAATAAATTTATTTCATAACCAAATTAAACTCATCTATTTAGATCAAAAATAACACATTAGACGGGAAAAGATTAAAGCACACTCCCCCTTTATTTGTAGATTTCTCTTTTTAAAAATCAGTTATTAATTACAGTGACCAAATTCAATTTCCAGGAGTCATTTTTACTGATAATGCAAGTTGGAATCCGTATTGTGGAGAAAATAACAAAAGCAGCTACGCAGGCAATAAGCCTGATGAGAGCAGTGACAGGCAATAGCTGGGGCATAAATCTAAAGTCTATATTAAGCCTGTACCAATAATTAAGCCCATGTAATGTCGAGGCTGACGGATGCAGCCCCTCTACGCTCAACAAATAAACTCCAATCTGTATAGGGTATCCGACTATCCCTTAAAGTTATCTTAGGTGTCCCTGTGTGCACTCCTAACCTAGCGGTTTTGGCAGAGACAGGACAAAGACCAACAGATTTAATAACAATAACTGAAGAAAGAGCGGCCAGTTACTATCAGAAGATACAGTGCCTTCCTGCAGATCATCCAGACATACCATAACAACCGGACGCGAAATTTTTTTTCCGTCCTGGGGCTGGTTATATGGATCGCAGTAAGCGCATGCGTACGCGTCAGTGGTTACGGTAGTAAATGTGACCCAGGGATTTACATAGCCAGTTATTAACAGAATTAGAAGCGTCGATATATCGACTATCTGTGCAGCAGCACACCTAGGCATTTGTCCGATGTTTTCTCTCTCCTCAAAATTTGTCAAAATTTGTTCAAAATGTCGTACACATCAATTTTTGCATAGCATAAAATACAAAGTAGTTATTTTACTTTTTAAAGTTAATTTCTTTCTTAACATCATGTCAAAAGTTATACTAAATTGAAATATTTGTAAATTTTTATTATTTACGTCTTCATTCGGTGTCTTCCTTAGTGACGTAAACATACTGCCGTAAACACTTTCCGTTGCCATCATGGCGTCGATGTGGAAATACAGATTCGAGTGATCCGAGTGTAGCAAAACAGAACGTTCTTGTTTTATGATGAAAATTAACTTTCAACACACGAGATTCAGACTTATGCTTTGCTGCTTATCTAGAAGCAGATCTGGTCATGATACGTCTCCACCAGCAATTTGAAACACATGCCGCTCGGCCAAAACTCGCCCGTGATGCTCAGCCTGATGGGAAAGTGTATCTCTTATATCCGCGAACGGCGGGCACCAAAAAAGTAAGCCTTCAATACTAATTTGAAAATACAAGTTGTGGTATAAGGCCTAGAATATCTCAACTGCAACAATCAATTTAAATTGGAAAGTTACAAACGCCCCAGAATGGCGGTACACAGGATAATGTTTTGTTTTTTTTTTTAAATTCAATTACTACTAGCAGTAGATATTTTAAAGGTTGACTGACTGCCAAAGAGCCCTCAAAATTTCCAGCTGCAGTACTTTATGATTATGAGACAAATATTTCTAATAAGTTTCACTAAATAAGACAATCCAACATTTTTTTTGACGAAATAAGGCAATAAGGGACACCACATGCCCATAATCTGCTCTCTTCTGCACCAGCATTGGTAGGAAACGCTAGTCCCTATTTCTAATCAGTATATATATATAAACAAGTAGCAGCTATATGACATTGTAGCATTTCCACAAAATTTATTAAATCAGTTCTGTGCATAATGTTCTGTCAAGGGTGAGATACATAATGATAAACAGGTTTGAACATTTCACTGGATTTTTAATGCCTAAGTAAGTCAGATTTTCAAGACTGTATAGTGATAAAATATTGTATGTGTTTAACCTATCCTGTTGTTTTACCTGTTGTGACATGTGCTTACAAACTATTGTTAGCAAATAACATTTTCTGACTGTCTTATTTCAGGCCAGTCACTATTGCTTTACTGGGAGTAGATAATTCTGGCAAAACCACAGCTTCATTCAGCTTTGCTGGAGGTAATAAATTGTTAATTAGGTCCTATTTATCTACTTGGATACTTATTCTGAGGTTAATGCTGCCTTGGTAACCATGCCTAGTATCTACCTTTTGGGTAACTACAATTAATGTTTTGTATTTTGTCTGCTAGTGTGTGTGTGTGTGTGTGTTACTAAGCAGCCCATAGGGAGTGTCTTTCATATTATGTGCACCATCTTTTTTTCCTCTCTCTCTGTTCAGAGTTCATTGATCGTGAGGTACCCCCAACGGTGGGATTTCGGAACGTTACCTTCATTTTCAAGAGCTATAAAATCACACTGTTTGATTTGGGTGGTGGAAAGAACATCAGGCCTATCTGGAAGACCTACTTTCCAGAGATTCATGGTGTCGTATACCTGGTAGACGCAAGCACACCAGAGCGCATAGATGAGGCACGCGATGTGTTCCGTGAAAGCCTGGAACATCCTCACATCTCTGGAAAACCTGTTCTGCTGTAAGTATAAATCACAGTGCTGTATTTTCTAAAGTTTCTTTTCTTCTTCTTTTTTAATTTTCTTAATTTTTTTAAAGCATGAGGGAGAAGGAGTGTTTGTGGGATCAGACTGCTTTATGAATCGATTATAAAGGTTTAACACTTTAAAGTCCTATTGTTTATTAGTTTTCAGTCAGTTACCGTTCAGTAATTATTTGTGCTTAAAGGTCACAAAACAACAAATGTAGATTTTTAACGCGCGAGAACACAGTTCATGCACACTTCGCGCGGATGAGGCACACAGACACTCTAATGAAAACAGCGACCACACACACACACACACACAATACACCCACACAGAGGGAGAGATGAACGCAACACTGACCAACAAGTTAGCATACAGATCGTCCGTCATTCACAGGTGGGTAGAAAAGTATCGTAAGAGAGGATGAACAGAGAAAGTTGTAAATATTACATGAATATGTAAAAATACTTTTAGCTGACAATTGATAACGGTTGTCAGGTATGAAAAGCATGGTATTAAAATGGGCATGCACGAGTGAAAGTTTTTTTATTTAGCAAATCACATATGCATCAGACTTGAGTAAAGATCTGTGAGAAAATGCAAGCAGTCTTTGATTGATTTGATGCCACACGTTGATTAAAACTATTTTTAAGACTACCCATATCCTGAATCCTGCTAACTAAAGGTGGGAGGGGAAGGGAGAGAAAGAAGAATGTAAAGAAAATTTGAAAATTAATCAAACAAGAACAAATGAGGACAGAGCGCTATAAATCGTCAAACGACAACCCCAACAAAGTACTGGCAGTGCTAGACACAACCGTGCATACATCAGCATACGGTTGTGTCTAGCGCTGCCAGTACTTTGTTGGGGTTGTCGTTTGAAAATTAATGTAAAATCGTGGATTTACAATTAAATACCACCAGACACTTTAATTTGATCAGAAATTTGTTACATGTTGTATGCTTTTGTCCTATGTGATTGCTCCATAGACTGGCCAACAAGCAAGACAAACCTAATGCCCTTGATGAAGTGGACATCTGTGAGCAGCTTTATGTGGAACCAGCTGTCAATGCCAACAAATGTCCTTGCCGCATTGTAAGATTTTTGCTGCATTAGAACATTTTTAGCTGGAATTTAAGATTTTTTGCTGTATTTTTAGTGCTCTTTGTGATGGTCTCCAAATAGTAAGATCTTTGCTGCAGTAAAGATTTTGGCCACAGTATGTCTTATGTGTAATGATGAAGAACATGCAGAGCATGTCATTCAGGAAGAATTACTGTTTCATATAATAAAATTCCCTAGCCTTTCTGGTAATCATATCCTTATCCTTTTATGCCAACTTTCCCCCCACTTTTAGGTTTTCACAGATCATTATTTATTGTTACATCCTTGATAACTCTTCTGCCACAATCTTCTAACATAACTTTTTGTTTCTGAATCTTGCAGGAATCCTGCTCAGCCTGGAATGGCAGCGGAAAGAAGATGGACCCCAGCATGAAGGCGGGCCTCAAGTGGCTGCTGGCCACAATAGAGCACCAGTGGGGGGAGCTGAAAGAGAGGGTGGAAAAGGACATGAAGGATGCAGAAGAACAGCGCAAGACAGAGGCGGCAGCAAGACGTGAACGTGTTCGCAAACTAAGGGAGGAGAGGTGAGACAGACCATTCAAAGTGCAGCCTTTTAACATGAAAATATTTTTCTCAGTACAGCAGGACTTCTGAAGTAAGCCTTGACATCCATTCAGTAATTTCACAATCAGAGATGAAGGTGGTGCAACAATGGCCAGAAATAGTATAAATTTGTAAACATGAGTGAATTTCAACTAAGTGTGCACGAATAATATACATGTAGTCTAAAAGTTTTGCCTCTTGTGTTATCATAATTCCTTAAAAAAAATATGGCCTTCTATTGAGAAGGTGAAAATGATAAGAGCTATATCCTTTAGGGAAAAACAAGAAGAGGAGGAAAGGAAAAGACTCGGTATTGAGAAGAAGGACAGTGATGATGAGGAGCCAATCATTGGTGACCCTTTCAAGCCACTTGACCTTAATGAACTGACCAGGAAAGTAAGTTTGCATCCTGTCTTCATGGTTGTGATTGGACAGATGTATAAATGCAATTAATGCAAATAATTATTATATTTGTTTTTTGTTTTTTTTTAGGAAACGTATGTGACAATAGAGATATTTTATAACTTTTTCAATTTTTGATTATACAATTGTTTCTTGATCTGTGAAAAACAGAAGTAACATCTAGATCAGTAGATTACGCTCATAGTGTCACAAGTAAGGATGTAAAGAACCATTTCAGATAGGGTGGGATTTTTTTTGGGGGGGGGGTGGAAAGGGAGTGTCGGAGCAAGCTGAATCTTTAGAGTAGTATCCATTTACTCATTTTGTTCCAGCACAAAAAATTGAAAAACATGCCTTGAAAAAAAGTATATCTGGTAAAAATGTTGCCACTTTAGACAAAAAGATTTTAAAAATTGAAAATTTGTTGTTTCAAAATTTCAGGATAGTGCACTGCTTACTTCTCAGAAATAGTGGTCTGAAGCTATGGAATTTGCATTCCCTGATTAAATAGGGGTGGGGAGTGAGAGGCAGTGTCAAGTTGTTTTATAATTAGTTTTGGGATTTGTATTTCAACTTGTTCGAACTTCTTTGTACAAGGAGGAGACACTGAAAGCTGAAAAGAAGCACCGAAAGGACATTGAGATGCAGTTAAAACAGCAAGATGCACAGGCGTTAAAGTTATCTTGGAGAACAGAAGTTGGTGACGCTAACATTGACGCTCCTGCAGCCATAGTCTCCAGCGATTCTGTTGCTGCAGATGACACTGGAAACCTTTTCCGCCCTCGAGCACGTAGCTCAGCCTTACCTCCCCTAGAACCGCTGGGCACCCCTTTCTTGGAAGACGGCAATCAAAGTCGGAAGAAGAGGAAGAAGAAAACAAAGACCTACATGCAGCAGCCACACCTGAAGCAAGAGAAAGAAAACATTGACAACGATGATGATGACGATATTGTCATCCCAGTCTCAGGAAGAGACTCAGACCGGCGATCGCCAGACCATCTAGAAGAGAGCTACATTAGGACAAAGTCAGACATTGAGGTTTCTACTCATGATGAATTTCCATCCCGTGAGTTGCTAGCTGCTGGCATTTCTCGAGTTCCCAGCTCTCTAGATGGTGGAGATTCGGAGCCAGCAAAGGCGCCCAAGAAACATAAACTCAGAAGGAAGAAGCTCCGTTCTAGAGTTAGTGAAAATGGTGACAGCCATGACCCGAAAAACCTGCCCAAACCAGAACTTCAGTCTCTCTGTGAAGGTAAGCACCACTGCATTAACGTATGTAGTTCTGGGGTATAAACAACTCACCCACTATCAGAGCTGATTCTCCTATGTTGAGGACCAGATTTTCATGCATAGGGATAAAGTCAGCCTGCTGAGAGGCTTATTACATCAGAGGTGATTCCTTATGGCTTCATGTTTGAACTGAAAATGTTAATTAATGGATGTGATCGAAACACAGAGTGACCAAATAGGTGACTTGTTTTGGAACAATGCCATGTCTTCTTTTCAACAAATAATGAGTGCATTCTTACACTAGTGTTTCAGTTGTGGGAAGTACTTTTTGAGCAAAGTAGCAGTCTTTCAGTGTTTTATTCTTTTATTGAATTATGTGGATATGTTTTCTTACCTGCAGAAGAAGCAAATAACTCCTTGCAACAGAAGGAGCCATCCCTATCTAAACAAAATAAATTTTCGCCACATGAAGAAGCACTGCATGAAATTTCCTCACATCAGATACGTGACAAGGACTCGGATCAAAGTCAGAATGGGGTTTTCAGCGGGAAAAAGCTGTCACGTAACTCTCAGATGCACAGCAACACCTCGTTTGGTTCAGGTTTGTACACAAAAGTCACATGTTGCCATGATGTACCCATAGCACAGAAGACATTCCTTAACTCATTAACAAAAGGAGACGTGACTACACCTTGGAATAAAACATAAGGCGACAACAAAGAAACGAAGTCAAGCTAACAGCAAAAACAGAGTCAATGTTTTGGGGCATTACCTTTGCATCAGGACAACACAGATACAAATTTTAGAGTTTTTTCCTCAATAGTTTTTCTTTAATACATGGCACAGGCATAAAACGGTATGCTAAACAAATCGATTTTGCCCATAATTTTTTTTTTTGCAGAACTGTAAACCACCACTGTAACTTTGATAGTTTATTTATATCAGTTAAATGACCAGCATTTATAAATAAGAAGAGGGCTTTGAATTTTTGTTCTGTCTCACCCATAGATTGAAGAAATATGCATTTATCCTGTGAACTGCCACAGTACAGAAGTAAACAGGTTTATTGTGTTATGAACTTGATAAAATTAATGCGAAGACACGTTGTGGTATCTGCTTATATACTCATATTACTGTAATATACCAGTTTCTTTCTGTTTCAGACTGTGCTGGCAGCAAGACCTGGGGCCTTGCAGAAGACTTACCAGCCGTTGACGATGACACTGTGGCCTTCAGACAACCTAATTTTACGAGTGATTCTGACTTTGTTCTCTGAATGTTGCATCAAACCTAGTCAAAATATTTTTTTAAAGACATTCAGAAGTGAACATTTATGCTGTTGCCCACTGACAGTAAATTTTTGTGGATTTGCCAGTATAATGGATGATATTTTGTTGCTTAGATATTTTTGTGGTTGTCCAAGTATAATGAAGTGATATTTTGTTCATGGCATTGCCAAGACATTTTTGTGAGTGTCAAAGTACGTTGAGGGGATATTTTGTTCATGGTTTTGCAAAACAATTTCCTGGGGTCCAAAATAGAGACATATTTTGCTCGTGCTTTTGACAAGGCATTATTGTAGATGTTCCAGTACCATGAAGTGAAGCTTGATTTCTGAGAAAGCTGGAACATCCATGAAATGAGCCTCCTGTGCTGGTAATAGTGTGGCATGCTGATTACGGTTGTGCTTTCTTACTTGTGTGCTGCTTTTATTTGTGTTGTGCTTTATACCTTTTAGTATCCATTGATAACAAAATTCAGTTTATAACCTCAGTCCGTTTGCCTTCATCCCATGTGGCGGATTTATGAGGCCTTTAAGGAGCATGCAGAGGGTTTGAATATCAATTTCTCTGAAAGTATTTACATCTCTGGTCACTTGAATGATCACCTGATGATGCATATTTGTGTGGATGATCCTGTGGATGGAATAAGCTGCAAAATGTATGCACATAGCAGTTTTGAAAGGATTTAATGACAGACATTCAATGTGTGTTTGATTTATAAGTTTTAAAAAACTAACAAAAGTGCACCAGATAAACATTATTTAAATTCTTACAAAGCATAGAATTTCTCTGAGGGCTAAAGTGATTGGTTGATAGATATATGTTCTTTCAAAACCTGTATTGTGCATTTGTAGAACTGCAAATCTGATGGTTTTTTTTCTCCCCTCTAAGAAGTGTTATGACAAGTTCTATGGGTTGTATCTTGTGAATGACTATTTTTTTAATGTAATTTATTTTCTAAATATGAAATGGATTCTTACATGTCAGATGTGTGCAGGTTTCTATGCTGTTCATGTTTTATTTTGTAATCTGTTTATCATGAACCTAAATATGATTTTCTCATGGCACAATGTGAGTGAAGCCGACAAAATACTTGTCAGTGCCTGGAGTTGAAGGGAGACACTTTCACTATGTGTGTTAAGCAGCATTTACAAATAGGCAGTTTCAAGACTTTTTGATCTCATCTTGTCATGTCAGTCATGTTAGTTTGCTTTCTCCAGTCACCTTGTGGTAAAGTGTGCTATCACTTTTGATAGACGTTAAAATGACCAACGTGCACTAGGAGATTGGGCTTAACAACCAGGATTTATATTTCAGACAGGTGCAGCAGTATTTTAGAATGTGTAAGGTCATGATAAACTTGCTTGTAACTCTCTGCTGAAAAAGAAAAACTTTGATACACAGATCTGCTGTTTGGCAGAGAAAATTGATCATTCTTGATAGGAAGCACAGTAGCATATTCTAGCTCAATCATACATTTATTCCCTAAACCCTTGGGACAGGAAGACGTACATACATATGATGAAGGCAAGAGTAACAGTGTGAAAATTAAGTAAATGGACATCTTGCTGTTAGTCCCTGGGATGTGCAGTCGTGTTTGTCCAGTTTAATGTACCAGTGGGGACACTCCCAGTGTAAGGTATATATAAAAAAAAACAGCGTAAACAAACATTCAGGTTCCTGAAACTCGACAACATGCTTGTCTTAAATATGCATTATGAAGTAACATCAAGAATATATAGAATATTTTGTAGGTGTAGTTCTTACACAATAGCACGTGAGTGTCATGCATTTTTAGTGTGGACATGAAGGCAGACAAATATTTTGTTTCACCCATGTAAAGTCCAACTCGATGTTCGGTCTGCTTGGTTATACAGGAGTTCTACCCATACATAGAATATCACACTTCATCATCTGTTGTCACCCAGTTCCTGCCCCGCAAAGAAAACAAGTCATTGCCCCTGGAACTAGTGCAGTGCTGTTTCATATTTCCTGACGTGAATAAATATGCTACTGTTGATATAAATCTTGTTTGGCTGTCTTGCATTATTAAGAGCGATTTGTGATCATGGCTCCAACTCAGCTGCAGTGCATGAAGATAATTGATCACGATACCTGATGGTGCAGGATACAGTGATGCTGGTGGCAGCAGCAGTAGAGTTTGTGATTAAATGGTGTTAGTGGCAGCAGTGGGTGGTAGGGGTGGGGGCTGTAGTGGCTGTGGTAGATGTGGTTGTGGTTCAGAGGTGGGGATAGCAGTACTGTGGGAAGGGATTGTATGACCAATACAGTGAAGCAAAAACAGTTCATGGGGCTTATATTACAAAAAAAGTAAAAATTTGATACCAGATTTTTTTTCTGCCAAAACCATGCAGCTTGTCATTTCCAATAAGTTTTGTTTAAAATTTATGTGTAACTTTTACATCAAAATATAGAAATCCACAAATATCATTGAGATGTACGTTTCAGTAGGTTTTGTGGTCAGAAAATTTGTGTGTTTGGTATAGCTAGGGTACATGTTGATCCAAATTATTTCAGGATATTTGTGTACACAAAAGCACTATAACTTATGCCACAAAAGCTATTAGAACATTAACATTGCAATATTTCCACAGAGTGAATTTTTTTCCCTTCATATCTGTTCTTCATCCCGCTTGAAAAAAAGTAGGCTATATAACGGCTTAATATTCATAAATAGTTGAGACGGATAGTATGTTTTTATCAAAATAAATGGGATGGGTGGTGACCGGATCATGAGAACCCAAAGAATCGATGATGGATAAGGAGTTTCCTGGTTGTGATAGATTAGAAACAGATGCATTCGCATTAAGAGTTTTAATGCGTTTCCATGGTTTCTGCTTTCATGTGATCGGCAGTTCTTTCATCGCGCATCGTGGAGGAATGTTTTCTGGAATATAAAGCATGCGAAATTCGACTCGAAAAGCGATCTCGAAACGACATCCTGATGTATGGTGAATCTTGTGCTTTTGTGCGTAGAAAGCACCTCCCGGTCGAAAGGCCCCTCTCCCTTTTCCCTTCCCCATCGACCTACTTTCTACCCACCTCCAACGCCCTCTTGAGTCCACGTGCGCGCGTGCGCAAAACGTTGGGAAAGAAGAGAGAAACGATAGAATTGATAAGGTACCTTCCAGGCTAGGTTCACGTGCATGAACGTTTAAACCTCCTTCCGTACCCAAAATTCTCCACAAACGTCAAAGGGGGAACGAGATCTACGGAAATTTAGGTATAATGATTAAGGTACGATGGGGTTGGGGGGGAATTGGTGTCCAGCCGCAAACTATGTGCATATCAGGACGGACGTGTTGCGTAGACAAAGTTAACGTGCTGCCACACGTGGGACTGACGGCGCAACACGGGCTTCAGTCCCACCCAGTCACATTATACTGACACCGGGCCAACCAGTCCTAGTACTGTTCCCTGTAGTGCCAGGCGTCTGGCAGGGCAGCTACTAGATTGCCAATTTTTAAGTCTTATAGGTATGACTCAAAAAACCACCGACCTCCCGCCTCGGAAGCGGACGCCTTAACCACTAGACCACCGAGGCGGTCCGATTAAAGTAGAACACGCAACTCAATTCCATCAGGAAAATAAACTATATATAACAATAATTATAAGGGTGTTATCTCCCAGCTTGGCATGGCCCATGAGCGCCTACTAAGCATCTTGGCGCATAGATTTAGGCTCAGAGATGAAAGTTTGGACATCCAGTGCTTGTAAGATGGCATGCGCATGTCCGAGGTACCTAAGAAGCCCCCACCCACCCCCAAATCCCTTCCATCTCTTCCAGCCGCCAACAGCATATGGTTGTACATGTCACGGGTGTACCTTGGTTTGACCTTTAGGATTTTGTGCCAAGTGGATAATATTATCGATCACAATGCGAGTATTATTATATTCACTGCATGTTTTCAAATAACGTCGCTGACACTTGCAGGACCTCCATATTTTTATTGTGTTTCTATGGCGACTGCTGGTAAGACCTGTCGCGCCTATAGATCGATGAGGATAAGTATAAGTAGAATTCTCAATAGGCAGAACACCAGTACAGTACCGAACTTCTAATCAGTGCCTTGAACAGAGGATGGTATAAAAACGTTTCCAAACTTTTAGAGAAACATCGGGAGCTATAAAAAAAATATGCCATCCCGGCTCGGGTGTGAAAATCTGGTATAATTGTTACAATTTCAAGCTTGTGAAAATGTTACAAGGCGCCCAGCAAGTTTTGGAAAGCCACGCAAAACACAAGGGAACCTAACGATGTTTCCTTTGTTGTTGCTCATTGTTAAAGTAAGTAAACGGTTCCAACACTGAAAAAAAAACCCGTGTTATAATGATCTATCAACTTCACCCACGCCATGACTTTTCGTTTAAAATCGACATTGCTAGTCTCGCCACACGTACAGCTATAGCTTGTAACAGAATTCTAACTTGTGTAGTCTGGATTACGTACAGCTAACTTGTAACAGAATTGTAACTTGTGTAGTCTGGATTATAAACTATGTGCATCTGCGGCGAATCTTACATCTGAAAGTTCTTTAGAAGCAGCTTGATGTCATATGCCAAAACCACACTCACTGTGAGAAACCACACAATACTGCAATGCTTTGTTGGGAATTCTTTAGGTATCGTTTATTTTAACCATTTAGCTCTGATACACAAACACAACTTACACTGTTGTGACATTCGAGCGAACACAACATAGCTAGCGTTCATGCAATACCTTACAACAAACGAATTATGCAATTTTAGGGATGTATACTGCATGTGTGCTCGGCGTGACTTTATAACAAAGCTACTTTCAATGTACAAAGTACAAGTAACATAGGCGTCAAATTCAAAAACTTTTAGCACAGCCTGTGGCGGAACAACGTACAGCAACGACGACGACATTGACGATCGATGGCGATGATGATGCTCATAAAATGAGAAGCCCAGATCAGCACTCGCACACCTGCGCAGATGCTAACAGCTGGTTTGTTTGTTTGTTTTTTTACAGATCAAGAAATGTCACTACACCTATTTAGGTGTAAACGCCTATTTACTACAGAGCTTGAAAAAGCAGTGAATACATATTGTGTTGCTATTTTTTGCTCAGAGTTAACACTATTAACAGACAAGATTTGTTCACATATTGTATTTCTATTTTTGTTCAGTTAACACTATTAACCCAGACAAGATTTTTCACAGCTCTGTCAAACTGAACTGTGTCCACCCTGGGAAGACTTTTTATGACTAATATTATTGTAGGTGAAGCAAGCGGATGGCCAAGTGGTTAGAACGCGGGCCTCTGAACCCGAAGGTGTGACTACAGGCTGGTTTGAAACCTGTGTGCCGCAACGCGCGGTTTATTTTTTACTCCCCCGCGAAGGGGTACCTGAAGCCCTGGGTAAGGTAAGGCAGCGAGTGGGAGGATCGAGATGGGCACCGCCTCGCGACGCTGGCCCACAGTTTCCCACTACCCTACGACCTAAAACCTTAACCTTTCATTTGTATCATCTCCATGCTTGGTAGTTGGCATGTGACCATGATGGACCAGGTCCAAAAAAAAAATACTGACGGCGTAAAGCCGTTAGACAGCGACTGGCTTTTTTAAGCGCGGAAATCAATAAAGAATATGGATCGTCGTGACTTCTGTGCACTTTAGAATCTGACTCTTTAAACAGCAGAGCATTGGATGAAAGCAATTGATATTTTTTAATGCTATAATGCATCGTGTTCAAGACGCATTTTCAGCAGTTCGACATAGAAAGGTATTCTGTCCTTTTCGTGTGCACTTTGCCATTTTTGAAATGGCCCACAGAGTAGACAAAACAGCGAATAAATACAGAAAAGTGTGTTGTGCTTGCTTCATGTCCGAAATTACAAGTTTAAATGGATAAATTGTATTTTTAAAGTAAGGTTTAGAAACGTACAGGACTTCGCAAGCAACACGCAATTCGCCTGCAATTCACTGTCATGCTCTGGAGTACCCAATGTTCAATAAACATGCATTTTTTGTAATAAATCTTATTGGAGGCTTTTAAACAATTTCTGGGACAGGATTAATCAACCCACCACACAGACAGCGCCTGCAACGCAGGTAATTCAGATCACGTAGCGCCGCGATTAGTAATCCCAGGTGCATACGATGAAAGGACCAGTCACGGCATTGCGCATGGTGACTGCCTTACCTGTCCCAGACCCTGATGAAACCAACAAGGACTGCTAAGCGCCGTGAGGGCGATCTTTTATGTGTTACTCTTCGCTATATAAGAATCCATATAAATAATGTTTCGATGTTTTAATGAAACAAGACTGGAGGCGAACGTAGAGACGCGATAATCGCGAGGAAACTAGTTAAAGTGTCATCAGCATCCACAGTTGGAGCTCTGACGTCAAGAATTCGGTTCCTTGCAGGCTGTCGCAGTCCAGAAAACTCCGCTGTAATGGGCGGGGTGGGGGAGGGGAATCTGCACAGATCGAGTGTCTATATTGGCCAGGACTCCATTCACGCAAAGTACCTGCGGAGTAGACGGGAGGAGATGGAAATGAATGAAGAAAGGACAATGAAAAGCTTTCACAAACAGGAGAATTCCCTGGGGTATGTCTCCTTTTGCACATGGAAGGCAAACAGATGCCACGAAAGCGAAATGAAGCTGGCGAGGATCGTGGACAGATTTCCTGATTCAGGGTCGTGTTCACTCGATTGATGAACATCGGCTTAAAAACAGTTTGTATTTCAAATGTCAATGTTGATATTATACAGAAATGGCATTCTTTAGTGCGTCCTTGCAGAACCTCCATCATTCGTTGCGGTGGTTCCTAACTTTCATGTACATGTATTATATATTAGACATTAGTGCATTTATCTCTCCAGCCTTTTTGTTCCCCATTTATGTCTTTCTTTTTCCGTTAGTAAGTCCTTCTCTCTGGATTTGAAACACAGTTAACCCCTTTTTCGCACGGTCCCTCTTTCCCTAAAATTCCTAGATGTTTTCTGGACGTGAAGGTTTTTTTCCCAGTCGAGTTCCAGGCGCGCATGTGTAGTCACCCCGTTTAGCCCAGACATAGGTTTCAACTTATACATGAAAACAGAAGCCCTTCCTAATAAACCCTAACCCTACCTCATTCCCCCCTCCAATAAAAAAGGTAATATGGGTTTTGAACCTGCGACACAACTGTGAAAGTGAATGTCTTTACCCCTCAGCTATAGGTCACCACGAATTGGCCTCTTCACTGTAACGTTGTGTAGCGGTCACGGCTTGACTGATAATTATCTGTTGGGGTTAGCAGCCGAGACCTACCAAGGCGTTGCGCATGTACACCTGGAACGCCTGGAGCTCGCTTGGGAAAAAATTCCCCTTTCTGGACGTTCTCTGAACATTGCGGGACATCGTCTTTTTTAATCACCAACGTACATTGGCGTCAAGAGGAGTAATCAGGAACACTACACACACAATGACGGGGAATTGGTACTCCGGTGACCACAAAACCCCTATAGTAATATAGCCAGGCAGTTAAAAATCATAAATCGCTAGACCCTACGCCCTATCGATTTTTTTTTAGGGTGGGTGGGTGAACGTTAGTTTCTTAAATGGCTTTGTGGTCAGGGGATGAGCACTTTTTCACAAAGGTTAACTGTGAATGTAGGCTCCCTTTTCATCGTTTCTATCTTCATTCGTCTGTCTCTTACATTCTGAAAGAAAGAATGAAAGAAAATGAAAGAAAGAAATAAAGAAAGACAAAAGAAAGAAAGAAAGAAAGAAAGAAAGAAAGAAAGAAAGAAAGAAAGAAAGAAAGAAAGAAAGAATTTCCAGACCTTGCATAAATAAACGCAATCAGTCCATCAAAAAGTACAAGCACTCCTTTCCTCTCCCTCCCTCTCCCGCGCCCTTATTTTTTTCCCCCCTTTCCTTGGCAGGCCTTCGCTGGGTTCATTAGTCCGCCTCCTTGGGACAGCTATCTGTACAAGAAGTTGAAGGGTCTTGGTCATGGCTAACGCTGACTGGACCATCCCCTGCTGGCTTGACGGGGTCGTGTTGCACGTGCAGGAAGCGGTGCAGGGCCACGTACAGTGGCGTGGACACTTCTCGCTGTGGTTCGTTCCCAGCGGTGGGGCCGGCTTCCGACAGGTCCCTGTCCACAGAGCTTGACAGAGTGGCATGCACGTGGCGCCTGTGCGCCGGAAGTGGCCTGCCGTCCGGGTCGTGGTCCGCGTGGTGGGTGATCTCTTCGCGCATGTGCTTCAGGAAGGCACGCACTTTCAACAGACGAACGTAGATCAGAAGCGGGTTGCTGAGGCTGTTGATGAGGGGCAGCGAGGAGAAAAACATGAATCGCGCCGTCTGTACCTGAAGTGTGAAAAAATGCAACCAAAAGCTTGTGTTAGAGACTTCTCGTGTGTAGCTGCTCACATGCCTCCTGCGTACAGTTCATCGAAGAAAAAATGTGATCTTCGCGCGCCCACACATGACTTCACTTTACATCGGCATCTCATACCAGGGACTGAGTCAATACAAGTCTTAAACTTTGTTTAGATTCTACACACACACACACACACGTATGTTTACACACACACGCACATATACACAGAGCGCGCGTGTATCTGTGAGACAGAGAGAACGGATACATAGTTTAAGATTTATATGACACAGTCTGTGGTGCGAGATGCCAATGTAAAGCGACGGCAGATGATGACAGATTAGCATCAGGCGACAAAACAAAAGTCACTATAGCATCATGACCCTGTCCCACCAAGCTACATCAACACTCTCTTCTAACAATATAGAGTGAGGACCCATACATTTATTTATACAAGTACTCGTCGAAGCTGACCACAAAGGGTCGTTTCATGCGTTCGTAAGCAGATGTTCCAAGTTCAATGTGCTGGACATGAAAACACATGGGGAAGTGGGGGGGGGGGCGGGAATTTCCACAAGGAGGTGAGCGTAAAACTCGTCTTAAACTCTGATCTACCTCAGCCACGCGGTCCACGAAGGAGGCAGCGATCCAGATGACGTAGGTGGCGTACAGAAGGTAGACCAGACAGAACCACGTGGCCTGCACGGTGGCGTGCATGACGCTCAGGCGCGTGTGGTGGCGTTCCTGTGGCGTGTCGTCTGAGGTCCGCTGGCTGAAGAACGGGAACACCAGCGTGGCGCGGCGCGTCAGCTTGTAGGCGATGCTGGTGTAGGTCAGCGCCATGCCCAGCGCAGACAAAAGCAGGACGCAGGCCTGTGTGCACCGACATAAAACAAAACAGGATATAAAATAAAAGGCAAGACGAGAAAATAAAGGTCATTGTACGACTTGATGGGCCTGTGGAATTCTTGTTTAAGACCAATACAATCCTATATCGGCTTTTAGCGAGCTAAAAGAGCTCTCAAGGGCTGGTAGAATGTGAGACAGAAAAACCATAAGTACGCATTTAGAACATCTTATATCAAGCTTTTCTAGGAGCAAACACGACCCTGTAGTCTGTGGATCAGACTGCTGCACAGCACAACTACCAGAATTTAGAGAGTGGGGACAGCTCCCTTTTGAGCTGTCTTCGCCCGTTCGATAGACGGCAGATAACTTCACCAAATAATTGGTCTTTATACCGGTTTTCATTTCTAACTTTTCCAAGCCTCCTTTCCTTATTAGATCATTTCCTGTCTTCAAATAGTGTGTACCCCCCCCCCACTCCGAAAATTGTTGTTTACTTAAAACACTTTTCATTGGTTTGCACGATACGAAGTTTGTATACATGTTTACAGGGAGTGGGTGTGGGTTGCCTCTCTGTAAAACAGGCGAGATTAAGTGGTGAACAAATGTTTTTCTTCAGGCACATGCAAATGTATTTATGTAATGTCGGGCTTGGAGAAGTCCATGTATAAAAGTGAGTACGTGTGTTATTAAACACAGTTTTGGAAAAGAATGTGCAAAATGTTTTAAGTCTCGCGAGAGCCGCGAACAAAAGTGTTTCCGGTCGAATGGTTTATAAGAAGCGGCATAGAACTATGTGTTTTATAGTTCTGTGGAAGCGGAAAAGTAGTTTTAAAGGTCTGGTTAGCTCAGTTGGTAGAGCTCCGGAGTAGCAGATGGTGTATGGTGGTTCGAATCCAGGTGTGGCGAAGGGTTATTTCCCGGAGTTGCATTGTCCAAACTCTATTTAGCCTTCTTCCCGCACATTAAATTGTCTGTCCGCTCTGGTCATCTTACTGCTGCTATCAGTCTGGTAGTTGTTTCAGTGCATAGCTTAGTAATAGGACCCCATCCCCCATAGTGCGAAATCACCGCGAGGTGGAAGCACTATCCCTTTAAATAACCAACCAACCAATCAATGGTCTCTCCTTTGTTCGCGGACGAGCTTCTTGAAATTGGCTGCAATTAACTGTAAGCCACGTAGTCCTGTTTGTGCAGGCAATTATATTTTACTTGGTTCTTAGTTGTTACAATGCCAATGATGGTTTTTGCATTGCCTTGAGCGTAACAGCAAAGATGTTTTGCTGAAATGTTGCAAACACACGAACCGGTGTTGTAATGCTTGGAGAAAAGTTATCACCGATTTTTTTTTTTTTGGTTTGTGAATATTTTGGTTTGGTTTGTGATTTAACATTCAGCTTTGTGTACAAGTAATTTTCTAGGCTGAGAATCAGTAAACCGCGAGGCTGTACAGTCGCGAGAGTTATGCTTCCTTAATTCGTTGTTCTCCTTTTCGTTTCTTTCGTTTTCTTCTTCCTTTTCTAGTTCTCAGCTATTGCTCATTGTTGAGTTTACCACATGCGCGGGGTCTGCATAAGGAGTTAGGGGACACTGGGATAGCAGGGCAGCGATTGTATGTTTTCTAGGTAGCTTTAGTTAGGGAGATTCATTGTTGTTGTCATCTGTAAGAATTCTCGTTCATTTACTTTTTGTACCACTTCGCCCAGCCTCATCCAGTCGAACAGACGCTCAACTACTGAGTGCGTGTCCCAAACTTTATTTGTTGAAACATAAACCGTTGCAGGTGGTGGCCGGCTCACCATGCAACCTGTTCCATAGTCTAGTGGCTATTATTGGACCTATTCTCTCTCTCTACTTTCTACCATATTAGTGACACAGACGGAAGCCTGGACTTCTCTATTCTCTAACTTGAAAATTGGTTGAGCTTTTGATTTTAAGTCGATCTAAGTTGCCACTGTGCTACAGGCCGCCCTGAGACATCTGAAAGGCGCAAACATACGTCCAGAAAAATGAGCTGGGAGTTGGGTGCAGACAGACAGACTGACAGACGGAAACAAGCGAACAAACAGGCCAACTGACCTGAAGGAGAAGCACCGCATCATCTACAAGGAGCACGGGGACGCAGACGATGACGTCACCGGACTGGTGCAGAAAGGGCAGCGTTAGTATGCCGGTGATGACGATGATTATAGATGGCGATACCTCCACAGCAATTTTGGCCTGCGGTAATCAGAACGCATCACAATCTTTATTCCGCCCTCAGATATTTATATCGTATTTACTTATAATGTACATAGATACCTCTTCCCCCTCCCTACACAGCCCCAATTTAATTTATTTTAACAGCGGAGAATCCCGTTGCTTGTGTGTTGTTTATATGTGCAAACAGAAATACTGGCGTACTCGCATTGTCCACACAGTAACATCGCTGTATAATATATATATATGTGTGTGTGTGTGTGTGTACTAATTCTATAAATAAATATATATGTGCACACAAGACATATATACCGGCGTATCTGCGAAAGTAGCTGAGATCTATACTGGTCGCGATTAAACTGATGACGACCCGATGGCTGATGTTCCAACGAGAAGTGAACGTGCTGCTGTTAGGGAAAATGGAAGGGGAGGTATATTAAAAAAGACGTAAGGCTGTTGCTGTAAAGAGAAGCCACCGTGTTTATAATCTACTAAAGCAATGTTGAATCCCCGCCCCGTATGCATGTAAACTGTACTAAAATTATACCCTATAATAGCGGTAGTTTTTTTTCTGTTTCTAAAAACGCTGTTTCGGCGAAAAAACGAATAAACTATTTTCGCTCCTGTGACGACCAAATAACGAGGAGAAAATATGGCATTTCAAGGAACTTATTCTAGAATATCCATGACAAGAATATTAAGTCAGTTATCGGTTGTCTTGCATTTTCGGGGCCAAATTTCTAAATTTTGACTATATGTACTTAATTTTGGTTCACAGGTGTGCGGCGCGCGTGTTTAAAGAGATCAGAAGTTTCCCTGATTGCCCTCTTGACCAAATGCTACTCCAAGAACCTATACTGACTAAATATTAATTTAACAATTTATTGACCAAAGGTCCAACAACCTACGGACTAAATATTAATCCAACAATTTACTGACCAAATGCTATATAGCTACTCCAACAACCTATACGGACTAAATATTAATCCAACAATTTACTGACCAAATGCTAGCTACTCCAACAACCTACGGACTAAATATTAATCCAACAATTTACTGACCACAGGCTACTCCAACATACGGACTAAATGTTAATCCAATAATTTATATAGCCGACATCTATATAACAGCGTCCGGCGAGATGAGGCTATGACAGTTAGGAGGCAAAAACAGCAGTACAGAAAGTTTTAGGAGGCCGGCATGACGCATCGGTGGTCTAGTGGTAGAATACTCGCCTGCCACGCGGGTGACCCGGGTTCGATTCCCGGTCGATGCACAGTTTTTATTTTTTTTAGAAATGACGCATCGAATTTTAACTATTTTACACAGATTCTTTCAATCTCTAGTTTTATACTACACCCAGATTCCTTCGCAAGAAAATAGAAATTCATACGTTTGTAGGAGGGGGTGTTACAGGACTACTGTGTGATAAAAGCCGCCAAGAGAAACTAGCCTATACACTATACAAATTGGCTCGAAGACGAACGCTTAAAATAAAATTCCGGGGAGAAGTTTTTGGAGAGAAATTCTTCGTCGAAATGAGATTAGTTGTTTTCAATGTACGCAGTTAGATTAATTCTTAACGATTGCTTCCATCCGATTTGGTCGAGCCGTGTATTATTAGAACAGTGTCAGCTGATAAATCTAGAAAATTATTGTGATGGAAAAGATAAGCGAAGATGGAAACAATTTTTAACTCTTCCAGCAGGGCGCATGAAGCATCGGTGGTCTAGTGGTAGAATACTCGCCTGCCACGCGGGTGACCCGGGTTCGATTCCCGGTCGATGCAAGTTTTTTTTTTGTTCTCCCAAGTTTCAAGATTGTGTTTTATTTCTAGATATGTACTGCCATTCGCAATTATTTTTATCACAGCAACTCAATTATCAGTCTCTCTGACAGCATCAACCAAAGACTGCAGAAGGAGTCAGCTGTCATTGGTTAACAAAAATAATGGTTAACATTAAGTACTCGCCAAATCTCGGTTGTTCTCATAATGCCATTATCATATCATACATCAAGAACAAGGCAGTTGTTCGGGATTCCAAAAGAGAGGGTGAGATACGGCGCAACATCCCACAATTTTGCTTAGTTTGGTAGAAATTTCCCTACTTGAAGTTGAAAGAAGTTTTAAGAATGCGTGGAACATTTCAGAAAGTGTGACAACCAGACGTTTCTGATATACTCTGAGCTGCCAACTGTGAAAAAAGAAGTTAACAATAAGGGAACTGAGCCAAGCTAAATTAAACGATAGACGACAGCCGACGGTTTCGGGGCATTACCCCTTCGTCAGGACAATACAAACACAGATAGAGACAAATACTGATAAAGGCAGAAACATATGAAGGAAAAGAACAAAAAAACAAAAACAGACACTTAGCTGGGTGAAGCGAAGAGAGGTATAAGGCGGCGTGGGGTAAGCAGTCCACACAGGACTATCTACCTCTATCCGCTTCACCCAGCTAAGCGTCTTTCTTTGTTTTGTGTTCTTTGTCTTCATATGTTTCTGGCTGTGTCTTTGTCTCTATCTGTTTGTGTTTGTATTGTCCTGACAAAAGGGTTAATGCCCAAGACTGTCTGCTTTTGTGTCGTCTATCGTTTAATTTAACTCGGTCCAGTTCCGTTTTTAACTTATTTTTATCTCCAAGCGGCAGTCATTTTTTATTTATGTTAAAAAAAAAGAACGTCTGGAGTGCAGTACAAATGTCTGCAGTGCGAAAAGTCTGTCCAGGACTTGGCAGAACCCGACAAGAAACTCCGACTTGACTGCCACAGCACAATGAAAATTTCTGGAAGAAGAAGACGGAACCACAATGCAGGCTTCTGACAACCTCTGGAACCAAGCAGAGGTGTTATGAGAATAGTGGGTGGGGAGGGGGCACCGCGGGCTTAGGAGTCTCTGTCGGACGGATGGACGCACGGACACAAAGAAAATATCTGAAATATACACTGGTCTTAATACTAAGTAAATCTATATAGATGTAGATACACATAATACATGAAGATATAAAGAATTTTAAAATTCCCCAAAATACTTACTTTCCATGCCTGAAAGATGGTCAAACCATTTCCTTGTCTTTGCTTTTAAATGCTCAGTAGTTGAACAGTCTAAACCTTAATATGAACTGATAATGTCAAACTGCTACCAATGCCTCTGGATCACGCAAGATATTTTCTTTGCTCAAATTACTGTCGACTCATTTTGAAGCCAATCCCTGCACCTGCTGAGATATTGTAGCAGTTAGTACAAGGGGGTATTTCCTGTTTTGTGGTTTGTCTCCAACTGCGCAATGGCTACACCTCTTTCGACATCAGTCATCCACGCGAACGTGAAAACCAGTTTTCGAAGCTAAAGTAAGGAAATTCCCTGTGGAGACTAGAGATCTAAATTTCTGTCGCTCTCAGCCCCTATCCTACCAAATCTGAGCTCGGGTCTATTAAAACGAAGTATAGATGTTTAAAAGCATTTGTGCAGTGTTTTCCAGTTTTCAGAATGGCGGCTAGAAGCAGACGCATAAACTTAGGGACCCCATGAATGTGACGTCATCAGAAGCACGCTGTGTAACTGCTGAACTTAGATATTTCGTACGACAAAAAAAAAAAAAAAATCAAATGGGGTCTGACACTTAGATACATTTTCTTCAGTATCGCTTAGGCCTCTTTCTTCCATCTGGAGCATTGGGCCTCTTCAGTTGTCCACTTCCCGCGGTTTGCGGTGATCTTGTTTTGCTCCTTCTCAAGACAGGTTGATGGCATTGAGTTCCTCTATTAGACTCCGTCTCCAGATCTGCTTTGGCGCCCACGTCTTTGCTTGCTTTGCGGGTTCCAGTCTGCCGAGTGAAATTTGAGGTCTCTTTCTCATCAGCCAATACTGGCTTCGCTAATTTCTAAGATGGGGCTGCTACTTTAAGGTATATAGAAAGCCCGCATGTTGGTGTCTGGATTTAATGTTGTATTGATTGATTTATCCGAGAGCTTTTGCCGTTTTTGCCAGTCTGGAGCCAGGAGGGAGAGAGGGAGTGGGGAGAGAGAAATAAACCTCGTATATTTATTACATTGAGCTTATGTTTAATTCTGAATTTAGATTGCTGTAACCCCACCAGGAGCAGAAGAATTTTAAAAAAAAGAACTCGCCCGCGCTTAAACCATTGTACCGGTTATATGCTTTATACTGGTTGAAGATGGTAATAACTGCTGCATACACAGCGCACAATGGCAGAGTGAAATAAAGGTGCATTTGAAAAATAATGCGTCTTAAACACTTCCCAACAAACTTTGTTACTGGAAATAGTTACTGCTCTGATTACTGCTCTGTTTATGATTGCCTGCTTTGAAAAATCCTGGGAAAGGAGTCTTGATCTTGTCTCGTTGTTTGCCAAGTAAACTTCAGGAGAAAGAGAAAGAACGTAGCTCCCTAATCACCAGCACTTTTGTTTTCAGGCTGTATAATGCACGTAACTTTATCTGTGTTCCAAGGCCCACATGCCGCGCTATTTCCTGTTTGTCCGCGATCATTTACATTCACAACCTTGTGTTCTCTCTAAACAGTCCAATTAAGAAGTGCGAAATATGTCTAACCACAATGGAGATTTCGGGCATCTAGATTCAGTGTGTTCAGTCTCATTGCCTGTGGACAGAATCAGAAGCTGAAGGCAGTTGTTTTCGGGGGGGGGGGGAGGCTGGAGGGGGAGGATAGAACTCTTTCCCCACCCGGATCTCTCCCAGGTTCTCGCATCTCGCTTGTACCTTCCTTTCCCGCTCCCTCCTTCCTTCTTTCTGTCTTTTCTCTAGCATCTCTCCCTCGCTCTGTTCCCGGCAGATCCTTCGTGTGTTTCTCTTTCCCGTCACTTCTTCCTTCCTTTCTCCTGTCTTTCGCTCTCTCTCTTTCTCTCAATCTCTCTGTCCCCGTCTGTCTGTCTCTGTCTCCCTCCCCTCTTACCCCCCCCCCCCTATAACTCCTTTGCTCCCGCTCTTCTTTTTTCCTG
>SMGT01013934.1:18896-32129 GCA_004794575.1 Lanistes nyassanus | reverse complement strand
GGGGGGGGGGGGGGGGGGGGGGGGGGCAGACTTAAAGTGGTTGTACTCTCGACAGTGAGGTTTGGTGGCTGTGGCTTTAAATCTTGTTTCCTGCATGTTTCCTTTGGACATGACACCTGTATGTGGACTGTGGAGCCATCTGCTGTCTGCAATTCAGCCTGCATTTGCTGACGGCATTAAAAAGTGAAATTGCCTCAAGGAGGAGGGGAACTCTTTCTTTGTTGATGTCTTCACAGTAAACTTTTATTGGCATGCAGGATTAGTCCTTTGTCAACAAGTGCCTCCGACAGATTCTTGGCATGAAATGGTCCAACAGAGTGTCAAACGCTGACCTGTGGACAGGGGCAAACCAGGAGCATGTGTCAGTCCAAGTGAAGAAAATTGTGATGAGTTTGACACATACTGCGGAAAGAGACCTCAAATGTTGCTCAACAGTCGCTTGGCTGGAACCGGTAAGACAAGTGAAGATGAGGCGCCCAAAGCAGACCTGGAAATGGAGTTTAAATGAAGAACTCAAAGCCATCGACCTGTCTTGGGAAAAAAGCAGAAAAGATGGCCCGTGACAGCAGGAAGTGGAAGACAACTGTCCAGGGCCTATGATTATCAAGGAAAGAAGAGGACTAAACTAGATAAAAAAGAAACTTAAACTATGATTTTCATTTTAATTCATAGTTACAAGTCAGATAAAGTAACCTGATTTCTTAGCTGTGGATACTGTGTAAATTTTGAACAATTTTACATTTCTGTGTATATTGTTTCAGATTACATATAATGGTCTCATCAAACAATCTACAGGCGAGGACTGGAACAATGCCAAGCTGTTTTTGTCAACTGCTTCTCCTAGCATTGGAGGAGAAGTCCCAGAACTTGGAACTGCAGAGCTTAGCCTGCTGCAGCCAAGACCACCAATGTAAGTTTGCTAAAAGTAGTTAAACTCCCTTTCTGCTTTGAAAGCTGATTGACAGAGTAATGAATGACAGTTACAGGAGATTGAGTTTTTGCTTGGGGTCCTTATTTAGACTAGGTTATTTTTCCAATTATTATCTTCTTGTGATGAACCTGAAAGAAGCTTGTGAGACAGAGAGGGGGAGAGACAATGTGTGTGTGTGAGCACGTGTGCAGGTATCTGTGATAACAGAATTATCACTATCATGTTATTGTATATATGTAGAATTTTGTTTTCTAAATGCCCTCCGAGGATAATGAAACTTTGACTTGGGGCCTTACAACCACTTTTGAGACCAGAAGGGTACATACAAACCTTGCAGTCTTACAAACCTTGCAGCCAAGCCCATTAAGAGATACACTGGTTCTTTCCTTTCGTCCAAACCCACTCCCATCCTCCACAATTGCCACCAGTGCAACCTACACTTGAAACTGGCATTTATTGCTAATTTATTCACTGTCATTGCCAACTGTTTATTTTGTTACTTTTCTTTGGAATAATTTTTTTTTTTAAGTTTGATCAAAAACAGCAGGGCTTTTTTTCTTATCCTTGTAGCTGTAAGTGAAAAAGATGCATGCCTTACCTATAGATTAGCTCCCTAAAAAAAAGGAATGTCATTGTATGTCATAAAATGCCCCCCTCCCCAACCCAAAAAAAATTTAGTGACTAGAAGGTTTAGAAGCATGTGTTAAAGCAATTCAACAAGGCAACCCATGGAAACGAATCCTCTTCATTTCATATGACATCTAGTGTAAAAGATGTTGTGTAACAACATTTAACAGGAAGGGATTGGGCTTTGGTGGTGGTCCTTTTAGAGCCATGGCAATGGCAGCACCTCCGCCACCACCACCAGCTGGAGGCATTCAAGTTGAACGCGCCTTGTATTCTGCTGAACCTGTACGGGTTAAGGATGTTGCACACATGACAGCCTCGGTCAGTGCAATATAAACTTTTGTTTTCTCCCATTTTCTCAGTAACTCTTGCATCTCAGATAACTGCTTCTAATATGTTCTAATCAAGAAATATGCATTTTATCAGGAGTATAGCTTCTAAATATAGTCAGGATAGAGCATGGTAGAGCATGGATCTTTTTCATTTAACATGTATTTTCACCCTTACCCTGTACACTACTCGTGATGTAGAAAAATAAGGCAGTGTCGAAAAGTTTATGCCTTTATTGTCTTATTCCCCATCCACAGTTGATCCAATACTTATAAATTTATCGATTAATTTGTAAAATTGGCTTTTAGTGGCTATTTGTTAGATTTTGTCCATTGTTAATCATTTGTTTGATGACTTATTTTAAAACTAAAACTTATTTTTAAAAATCGGTTGACACAGAATGGTCATTTGATTATAATCTTCTCTGTTTGTCAAATCTCAGAAGTCCTCTTCCTTTTTGTCACCAAGAACTATTTTTTCAGTTGTTGTGGCTTCTTACACATATCTGTTTCTTGACTGAAATGCCAATTCCTCTTTCTTATCCTGCCAAGATATATCAATTCATGATTCTTCTTGCTTATTCTGTGACTGCCTGGAACATGGAAGTTTCCGTTTTGAAATACAGATTCTTTTTTTTCTCTTGATATATCGGATATTTTCCCTTTTATTTTAAGCAGTGCTTTCTCCCATGTTGATTTACTGTCTCTTGCATGTCATCAGATTTTTGCCATAAATGTTGATCTCTCTTTATAACATGTATCTGAGTAATAGGTCATCATTTTCCCATTTTATCCACTTTTTATCAATTTTTATCCACTTTTTAAAAATCCATTTTTATCCATTTTTTAATTGTAAGAGACCGTCTCTAAGTATTTTAATTTTACAGCTTTCATTGAAACATGGACCACCACCATACTGTTTGGCAGTATGTGACACGTAAACAGAGGACAAAGAGCTCAACCTACATGCAGGTGGCATGTCAGCATTAAACAAAACATGACAGTTGCATGCAAATGACATTTCAACAGCAGGGAAAAACTTTCAATAACAAAATTTAATTACAAGCATTCTTTTTACAGCCATAACAGAGGAATGTGTCCCATTGTTGTGTTCCACAACTGAGTGTGGTCTTGTATTTACAATGATTTATCTACAAGCCAGAGGTAATTTGATGGTAAACTTTGTTTCCAGGGGGTGGTAATTTGAGGATAAAGTTTGTTTTTAGTAAGGGAACTAGAAGTAGGAGGTGAGATGCTTGTCTGCACATCATCAGATTTTAAGTAACTATTTACTGTCATTGTTCATTGTTTTTAGATAAGAGCCTTTTTTCGATTGTGCTGTGAGATGGAGAAGATTGGCGATCTGTTCCTCAAGTTTTAATTTCGCTTCTTGTATACCCGTGGATTTCTTGCTGCAGCTCATCTTACATCTTATGTTGATCGGGATAAGCAGACGACTGGTGCTGACCGTTGAGTGAAATACAAGAGAAATATTATGGTGAATTTAAATGATTGTGACAATCTGTGTGTATCCAGCTGATAGCCAGATCACTGAGTAACTTGATGTCTTTGACATCGTTTGTCTGGTGGCCCATGTTTGTTGGAGTTACTGCCCCTTTCTTGTGATGTGGGCTCCCAAGATATGTCACTGGTTAAAAGTAAAGACTATTTTCCAGAGTTTGGAGTTGTTCTGGGTCTGGTTTGATGCTGGCAAAGAAATCTTCAAACCACGATATTGAGATGTATGTGGCACTTGCAAAGGAAGTGGTCAGTAAATCAGAAAAATTTAGCTGGCTTGTGGAAGCATTTTTTTAAAATGGATTTTGCTTGAAGTCCATATTGCTTTTGGAGACACAGAGAAATTTGTTGTTGTAACAGTGCACACAAGAAGGGTGACATCCATTTTTGTTCAGTGGCATGCATATTTATAATTATAGATTTTAATAAGTTTGTACAAGATTTTATTTTGTCAATTGTCATAATGACTTCTCTGTAGTCCTCTGCTTCCTTCCCCACCAACACAGACATTAGACTTTCTGAAAATTGTTTTAAAAATTGTAGTGACAAAGCAAAGGTTGTGGCTGAAGGGACAGATTTCCTAGTGCTAATACAGTCCAGCAGTTTGTTGCTTTCTGCATGTGTACATTCAAGCATGTGTGTGTTTGCATGTAAGAAAGAAATTCCTGTAATATATGACTGTAATCCTACTGTTAATTTCAGAATTCTTTTTCATAAATCAACTGCATCATTAATGTTCTTGTTCATTCTTGTCAAGAGAAAAGAAACAGGTGACTGCAGTTGGGGTAATAAAGGTACCACAAAGAGAACTTGGCCAAGCGAGACTTAGGCAGACAGGAAGCTGACTTTTCAG
This sequence comes from Lanistes nyassanus, assembly GCA_004794575.1. Lineage (NCBI taxonomy): Eukaryota > Metazoa > Mollusca > Gastropoda > Architaenioglossa > Ampullariidae > Lanistes > Lanistes nyassanus. The sequence goes on along the minus strand of SMGT01013934.1, from coordinate 27,871 downwards.
GGCATGCCCCCTTTCTTCAGGATGGCACAAACAGATAACAAATAAGAGAGCAAGGGAAAAGATGTGTGGGGGTTGTTACAAAGGAAAACAGGAGAGGTGGAAGCGGAGTCTCCACAGACCACAAGAACATGGAATCTCATTTTATTTTGCTTTTCTGCACTATGACCCCCCACAGGACTTAAAACACTAACCTCTCCTCCACCCACTTTTTCTGTCCCTTTTCCCTCTTCTGTTTTGCTTTGTAACCCCCACAGTTCCTTTCCCTTACCACCCCCCCCCCAATCTCCAGCTCCGATAGGACATGCCTTCCTATTGGCTGTCGTACTCCCTCCCACTGATTGGTGGTTTAGCAAGCTCTGCTTCCCATGCACTGTCCCTCTTCCCCACACTTTTCTCCTGTCCGTTGACCATGCATGACCAGCATCCTTGTCACCTATGTGATTATTTGTTGTTACCTGTTTGTATCTGTGCCACCCTGAAGAAGGGGCCATGCCCTGAAACGTCGACTTCCTATCTAAGTCTCTCTTGGCCAAGTTCTCTTTGTTGTACATTCTTGTCAAGTAAATTTATTGTTTGAAATTTTAGTTTTGGATATTTACTGATTGAAAGAACTCATCAGAGCATCTATAATTTTAGTTTATTCAACTTACCATTCATGCAAGTGTAGTCGATCAGTTCCTGAGAAAGTTATTTCACACATACTTTATTTGAAGTTTTCTGAGACCATCATTGCACTATAATTTTGCATCACATTCCATTTTTGTGCAAGTGTAGTTCCTGTCAGGGTTATATTTCATTTTCTGAGACAGTTGTTTCACACAAATTTTGTTTCAAAAGCCAGATTATACATCAGTGTTAAATCTCGGGGCCTGTTGTGTACTGATGCAAAGTCAAAGATTTTGAGAAGTGAATAAGTAAACTCTTGAAATTCATCTCCCTGTAAACACTTTTCAAACATGAAGTACTTTTAACATTGTGACCGTATACCAATCAACACTTGCTGTGAGAGACCAGACATGATTTCAGCATATTTTATATTTAATGTTCAGGTTGTAAGTCCCCACACAACAGCCAACCAAAAAAAAAAAAAGGTTGAAGTCTACAACCAAAACTGGTAATTCTAGCAGCTGTTTTTGTTTGGTGCTTCCAGCAAATTACTTTTTCAAAACGAGGTATTTTTAAATGTTTGTCATGTTGGCTGAACAAGGTTGATCAGATTTTTTTCTGGTTCTCATTTTAGTCAGCATCAGAAGATAATCTTCTTATTACAGGACCAAGACATCTTTCATAAGAAAGAGTTTCAAAAGACATAGTAAACGTCAAGAGGTCTTCGAACGTGGTGATGTGACGGTAGATTGTGATTCGACAAGTACCGAGCGCAGTTTGCTTGCTTTCAGAGCTCCATCCCTGTTACCACAACCATCTGTTGGGAAAGCTGTAGCATCTGTGCGTATTATATTGTATTCAGGTCTGTAGTTATGTTTTCCTCTCATTACAGAGGTGATGCTACTTTTTAACCAGTTCTTGCTTGGCAGTTCGAGTTCAACCAAAGTGATATAGTTCTTAATTTTTTTAAAATATGAAACTGCAGTGACCTTTTTGGTGTGTACTCTGAATAGAAGGGCTGGAAGAGCTGATCTCGATGTCGTATATTTTTCCTTGGAAAGCAATGATGTAAATTTTAAGAGAGACTGTTTACATATATAGCAAGCAGAAAGATCTGGAATATACAAGAAAAACAGGTGACTTGGGGGAAAAACCTTTCTTAAATTTAAAACGAGGGAACTGGGCCAAGCTAAGACAAGACGAAGACAATCTACATGTTTTGGGGCACTACCCCTTCATCAGGACGACACAAAAACGATGAAAAAAAACGAAAAAAGAAGAAAAAGACGTTTTTCGTTTTTCCGTCATTTTTTGTGTCGTCCTGATGAAGGGGTAGTGCCCGGAAACATGTAGATTGTCTTCGTCTTTGAAAGATCTGGGTAACTGTTGCAATGATATGGCAGCGACATGGCAGGTACCTGTAGATGAATGAGTGTTTTCCTGCAGAAGATGGTCGTCGGGTCAGCACCCACACCCCATCCTGCGGCTCCACCCCATGCAGTGTCCCCCGCTGCCACACTTGCCCCTACCTGAACACTGCCACAACACTCCACGCACCCAATACCACTTTTGTCATCAAGCGCCACTTCACCTGCACTAACAGCAACATCATCTACGCCATCACATGCACCCTCTGTCCCACTTTATTCTACATCGGTGAGACAGAACGCAAACTCAACACCCACTCACAGAACATCTAGCTGACACTAAACACCGCAGAAGCACACCAGTTGCACGTCACTTCAGCACACCCCCACACAAAGCCGACAACATGAGGGTCTGTGGTATCTGGAGAATGAAGGCCGATTCCATTGACCGCAAGAATATGGAATCCTACTTCATTACCCATTTTGGTACCATGGCACCTACTGGACTCAACCTAAAACACTGACCCTCCACCTCCCTCCTTTTCCCTTAACCCCCCCACCCCTCCTCCTCCTCTCTCTCTTACTTCTTTCCTCTCACCTCCTTCTCTCCCACACTGACACCCCCTTACCCACGCTTCTCTCTCCACCCCCACCCTTCCCTACCCTTCCCTACCCACCTTGCGACTGGCTGCCCTTTTTTGACCCCTCTTATTCACTGTCCCTTAGTCATTTTCCTGCTGTCCAGCCCATGCGCCACATCTATTGAAGCTAAGTCTTTTTCTTTTTTCGTCGTTTTTGTGTCGTCCTGATGAAGGGGTAGTGCCCCGAAACATGTAGATTGTCTTCGTCTTTGTCTTTGTCATGTCGTAGCTTGGTCCAGTTCCCTTGTTTTAGATTTTCAGCACCCTGTGTTCAGCAATTACAGTGCATAGTGCATTGAATCAATTCACTGCCTGTGCTCCATTGTGAGCCCCTCCTTTCAGCTTGTATTCACTTGAATCCAGAAAGCCAAAACATTTTAAAACTGGAATACGCCAAGGAAGAGTTAGTAGTTCAATTGATACATGCCAGCAAAAAATTAATTCATGAATATGTACATAGTCTTACAAAAGAAAATTTGGTTTGGAGCATGTTCAACACTCTTCACACACAGATTCTCTCCCTTTCTCCTCAACACAAATGTGCAGACTCAGGAGAAAACAAACGGCACCAAATTTATTAGGACGAGTAATGACCGTATATTTTGCCCAACCCTTCAACTGATATACTATCATTGGGTACAACACTGCAATAGGCTAATTCTCAAATCTTCATTAATACCGTAACCCATCCTATGTAAACTAATGAGCTCAGCACAAACACATCACACATGCTGTTAGAGTGCAACCTAAATAGCAAAGGAAGGAGAAACTTTAAAGAAGAACTAAACAAACATAAACCAGCACTAAATTTGTAATCAGCCCTTAACCCACCCAAAGATCTATGGCAGCACATACTTGAGCTTACAGTCCAGGTAGTAAATAGCCATCCTGATATAAGACACATCTAAAAATATTTTTTTTTTAAATTTAAAATCAAAGCGTCATTTAAAAAGGGAGGGAAATATAACCCTAACCAAAAACTAGAATATAAGGAAGATGCAACATCTAGCACTTAGGGAAAGCTGTATGATGTCTTTTTAGTGGTAAACTGTGCAACTGCAACTGGCAGAAAATTCTACATTTTGAAGTGAAACTTACATAAATCTGATTTCTTGGCAGTTTAAATGGCAAATTCTATATACACTAGATCTAATGAGCTTTCATACACCAAAGTCTACACATTTCCCACTTAAATTCCTCCTAACTCTTGTCTTCATTTATGATAGTGCGTGACTGTATGATTGGAAGACTCCCTGTTGACATTCATCCTACCTTTTTTGCTCTCTCTCTCTCTCTCTCGTTTGCTTCCAACAAGTCAGAAATGTTGGATGCAGAAATATGATGCATGTAACAGGCACTAATTCACAATGTACTAAGTAGACCTGGCCTCTGTGTTCCTTGCTTTGCCACTTGTCTGGCCTCTTGCTAAACTTGCTGTTTAGCTGCATTCCTTGATCCATTGCTGCTGAACTGTCTATCCGTACCATGTGCACCTGCACAAAGGTGACAACATTGCTTTGATCATGTTGGTGAATATCAAATGTGGGTGTGCACTGCCATGAGAACCACCAGCCGCTGAGGCAATAGGATAACAGGTTTTTGTACACAGCAAATAAAATACTGTTATTACAAATTAAACAGACAAGCAAAACATTTATCTAAAACTGTTTGTTTTTTTTAATATTTTCATCTTTTTTCTATAGTTCTTTTCCCCTTTTTTTTAATTATTAATGTTAGTAAGGGACAAAAATTACAAACTGTCTACCCTAAAGGACACAGGCATCCCCTTGTGACATAAATATTCATGATGGATGAGTGTGTAGTAATAAAAGGTTTTGTACAAAAGGATGGACATAAATTCAATGATTCAAAACTGGGAAAAAAACAGCATACTGCAAAACTGCTGGTGACATTAAGCTGCCTAATTAAAGGCCAAGCTAGTGGCACCAAGTGCTCTAATTTTTTTTCTTTTTAATTTACATACTGGATATAGCTGTTGCGTCTTGTGAATAAGTGCAGACCATCCAATTTCTGTTTAAATTGTAATTGTCAAGCAAGTTCTGCTTCTTTCTGTACATGTACACGTAGCGTCTGCTTAGTGCTTGAGCTTGATCCTCTGTAGATGAGTGGATCCTCCTAGCCGATGTGCATGCTTATAGACACATTTTAGCGTGCTGTGGTTATTCATATAAAATCTATTTTGTGTATACTTTGACCATTTTGCATTATGTTGATATGTAGCATGCTTTTATATAAGTGAGAGACAGAAGTTAATCTATTGGTGATGTGGGGACAGTTTACTCCAGCTAGGTAACACACACTCTTGCACATGCACACACTTTCATGCATGCACACACACACTTATATATGCACACAAAAAGAGGTGAAGAATAGCAGGGAAGCTGACTTGCAGTGCAGTTAAATTTGCACATAACCCTGCTTGAAGCTACAAAGCTTTTTTTGCTTTGTTTCTGCCAAATTTGGTACAATTATGGTTTCCTTTATGAGATGTAAGAGGGCTGCTTTATTCACCTTTAATACTTCCTTCACTTCTTTACTAAAAGCAGTTTTGTTAGGCTACAGATATGTAAACTATGTAACTTCTTGTGCTATTACATTTCTGGTCTATGCTATGTTGACACATTTTATAGTAGAATTTCAGTCACTATTTTTACAGTACTTGAATAAACTTGCAGTTATTTTAAGTAGAAATGTCATTAGTGAGTTGACAAAAAAAACGTTAAATCTTAAATATCCTTTTTCACAGCAATGTTCCTTTGAAAGAAGAGTTGATGAAGTGGTGCAAATATTGTGAATATGAAATATTTTTTAATAAATAACATTTTTCAAATAATATATCTTTGTTGATTGAAAAAAAAGTTCATGGGAAAATCCAGAAACTTAGCTGTTCCTGAGACAGAAAAATCCATTTTCTGTTTACACAGAATGATGTATATGTTGTTGATAGAGTTGGCACAAGCAGCAGTTAAATGTTGACTCTTTTGCAGAACAGGTCTTAACTTTGACTTTCTTGTCCTTTACAGTGAATTTGAACTATGAGTCTTCAAGGCAGATGTATAAATATAGTTAAATGTATTGGAACCACAATGGCATGGACTGTAAAGGAATATTCAAAGTCATTGTGCCACTTTGGTTTTGTTGACTTAGGTTGGAGAGGGTGTTGCAACAACAGTGTATGAGATTGTACGTCCAGCTACCATCCCCAGTGACAACATTGTGCACAAGGTGACCGTTGGATTGATTGATTTTAAGCCCACAATCAGCTACACCTGTGTGCCCAAGCGTGTGCCCCAGGCTTACATGACTGCAAAAGTGGTAAATGCCTCTGCATACACCTTCCTTCGTGGAGAAACCAGCATCTTTCTGGATCATACTTTTGTTTGCAAGGTATTTGTTTTTAAGTCAGACCTCTATTTTCCAAACAATGTATATTTATGTTTTGCGTGTATGCTTGTGTAAGCAAGAGAGTATAATTAGAATAATGAAATAAGAGGATGCGTGTTGGTAACAAAATAAACAGTCTAAACAGTAATGCATGCAAATAGCTGAAGATTTTAAATAATTTTTCTTGTTATTCAATATTTTTAAAAATTTGAAAAGTTTTTGTTTTTCGTTGAAAAAAACGGAGCCTTAGAAGTTTTTAACATCTGAATTTGTGAGGTAATGATTAAAAACATTAAACTTTTCTAGAGTGTACTAAATACAGTGTAGCTGAAGAATACATGTAATCATTCCTTGAAGACAATGAAGATGAATGAGTACTGTAAAGAAAAAATAAATTAAAAAATGTGGAAGCTCATTTGATTGTTTCAAGTTGGGAGTGGGAGAGGGGAGTACATGGTGCCATTCTGTTTACAATGTTGGTCAGTAGCTCCACTGGTACTGTCACTAGGGCACAATGAAGGAAGTATTTCCTCAAGAGGAATTTGAATGTTCCTTGGGTGTGGACCCTGCCATCAAGGTGACCTACAAACCTCTGAAGAAGTACAAAGCTGCTTCTGGACTTTTCTCCAAGGTGACAAATACCACCTACGAGCAGGTAACGGAAGTGAAGAACACCCATGATTATGCTGTGAAACTGCTGATCACAGATCAACTCCCTCGCAGTTCGGACGAACGCATAAAGGTATACTATTTTTAAAGTCAACCCCTCGTGACATCTTGGATCTAGCATTCTATGTGCACATTATTACGCAGTTGTTTAATACAGTAAATGTACTGAAAAAAACCACATAGGTGAATGGACCATATACCTCCTTCATACCTCTTACAAAGACCACATCACCAATGAGGAAATATGAAAGGGGATACAGCAAGCCATTTGACCATGTTGCTGAACATTGTGAAAAAGTGCTGACTGAAATGGTATGGTCATATCTCAAGATCATCAGGACTTGCAAAGACCATTCTGTGAGGTACACTACAGGGAAGAAGATGAAGTGGCAGACAGAGGAAGCGATGGGAAAACAACTTCCGAGAGTGGACGGACCTGATGTTTGCAGAAACCCAGAGACTGGCAGAGGATAGAGAGAAATCATACCCCAACAGTCTCCAAGGCCACAGGACTGGTGATGATGAGGAGGACCTAGCAGCTGATCTCATTCATACCAGCTTCACTGTTCAAGTTCCTAGAGAGCTAGAGATTCATCCTTTGTGGGTTTTGTCCTTCTATATCCCTTGCCTCATAGTGTCTTGTTCATTTGATCACCACAATCTTGTGTTTACCACCAGGAAAGAAAGGATTATGAACATTTGCCCTATCCATATATTTTGAGTGGATCCATACATCTATAGATCATTAGATGCACCTAGCTTGCAGCAATATGGCTTTAGTTTGCGACTTGGTGTGAACTAATGAGCATACAAAAAAAGCTGAGCAGCTTAAGGTTCATTCATGTTGGGCAGCTGGCTTTAATCAGGTAAATGGGAGGCTCACAAAGCAAAAGTCAGACAGAGCTTGAAGAACTGATATGTTTGGCAGTTATGAAGTGTCACATTCAGCCACTGGCCTTCAGCATTCACTGGTGTGCTATAGCCTTTAACTGAATGTCTTGTGAATAAGTGAATAACAACCCTAAAATCTTTCCTGTATAGAATTGTGACAAGTGTGGTTCTGCTGGAAGCAAAAGTACTTGTAGTCCACTTCTATAGAGTACATGTTTAATCTTTGTTTGCTGCCAAAAGCTTTGGATGTGTTTACTTTCTGTTTGGCAGGTCAACCTCCTGGAACCTCAGATTGATATGAAGCATCCAGAGAAAAACAAAGAAGTGACCTTGAACAAACAAAACAACGTTGAGTGGAACCTAGATCTCCCAGAAAAGGGGACGAAGGAATTGCTTCTGAAATATGTCGTCGAGCATCCACCCCAAATGACTCTGCAGACAAACGAGAACTTTGAAAGTGCCTAGACCAGATGCCTTGCCAACGTGCTCTGTTTTACACATCTGATTTTGCCTTTTGTCCTTGTTGTTTATGCTACTTGTGAGGGTCAAAAGCTGTTGTAACATCTTAGCATTAATTTGTGGCTTTTTAAGTCTGATATATGTCTTGTAATGAAGTTTGTTAGGATTTTTGTCTGTGCCTGTGCTAGTTTTTTTTTCCCCCAACTTGCGACTGTAGCTGTAGATGATTTTCTTAGAAAGGGCTTTACAGGAGATACTGGAGGCTTTACCAAGTGCATTTTAAAATGCTGTAGACTTCTTTTTTAGGTTTATGTCCATTTTTGGATTAAATATTTTCAGCATACTTTTTAGGAGAAAATTATTTACTTTCTCCTCTTAAAAGACTATTCAGCTTATCAAATATTTTCCTTTTGTAACAAATCAGGGGGTAGTTGCACTGGTTTAGCCTAACCTACATCCATTGTACGCCCAACTAAATCCCTTAGTCCAGACTACATAGGCCATGCAGATATGCCAGTTGCTTTGCTGCTTACTAAGAGCGAGACAAACCATGTCTGTCAGACTGAGAAGCCACTAAATTGTCGATTTCGTTTTGTGGTGAGTTCCACTCCAAGATTTTCTATTTTTTGTTGCAATTGGGACAAAAATGATGTCACAACAGCAGTGGAAAGTATGCAGCAGATGCTGTGAGGCCCTCAAGCAAACTGGGGCATGTGGCAGATGGGGTTTCTTGATGGTGTCTGTAAGGGGATGGAGATGAAAGTTAGCAGAAGTGGGCTAGGGCTAGGTGGGGGCGATACCCCCCCACACACACACACAGGCACACACCAGTGATATTTTAGTTCTGATATTAATTATAGTTTTAGTTTTTATTTTATTTTATAAAATTAATTTTTATTTTTAGTTCATTTTAGTTTTCAAGGAAATCAACAATTTT
>SMGT01013934.1:6848-18240 GCA_004794575.1 Lanistes nyassanus | reverse complement strand
TGCATCATGCGCCTGACTGGTCGTTCGGTACTCAAGGTTGGGAAACATAAAGGGTATCGTGTTTCTTTTGATCCCCTGACCCAAAGGCGGGTAGGGAAGGAACAACAAGGCCTCGCTGTCCGAGGCTACCATAACCCTTAGCTGTAATTTAGGTGCGGCCAGGCTTTTCCCTAGGAAAGGATGGCACCGCTTAGAGATTTAGGGGCGCCTCAGTAAATAGCGTAACGTAACTGAAAGGTCAGGGCGACCTACAGACAAGTGAGACGAGCCCTCTGCACGAACGTAAAGGAAAGAACGAAAATGCAATTGCTTTTATTTTTCGTTTTACTCGATTTTAGTTCTCGTTTTAGTTCGTTCACGGATCACAAATTTTTATTTTTATTTCGTTTTAGTTTCTCTGTTTTTATTAATTTCAGTTCTCGTTCTCGTAAAACGAAAAACAATATTTTTAGTTCTAGTTTTCGTTATGAAAATATCACTGGCACACACCTATGACAGTTTTACCCCTAATCCGTAACCCACACTGCCACACACCTAACCATCACTGCCCCACCTCTAACCATCAACACTCCATCGCTAACCCACACCACCCACCCCTAATCATCACTGCCAGCACCCTTAACCATCACAACCTCACCCTTAACCCACAGCACCCCTCCCTTAACATCACCACCCCCCTCCCTTAACATCACCACCGCCCCACCCCTTTCCACCACTGCCCCACCCCTAACCATCACTCACCCTAATTTTGCCCGCTATACCCCACCCCCAAACCTCAGCCCTGCACCCACGGAGACAGTGGTGGAACGGGTTGGGGTAGTGTTCAGGATGGAGCAGTAGCAGATGGGGGTGGGAGTAGGGGTGGGGTGGTGCAGGTTAAGGGTGGAGCGGTGACGGTTAAGGGTGGGGTAGTGAGGTTTATAGGTGTGGATTAGGGTTCGGGTATGGGTGAGAGTGAGGGTGGAGGAGTGGTGTTAGGGATTAGGGATGGGAATTCCAGTTGGTGGTTGTGGGTCTTGTGCATGATGCTACAAACACTGTTTCAGTGGTGAAAGTTAGTCCGCCCACCTCCTTCCCTGTTGGTCTAAATTTATGCCAGTTTTTCACACTAATTTTCCTTAGTCAGGAGCTGTGCAACTGACATTTTATGCCAGTCCATTCTTGCGCCTGGACTAGGGGCTTATGCCAAAGCCATGCAACTGGCCCCAGGTGTCTGTATGTTGCATTGTTAGACTTCCTATGCCAAATCCCCCCACCCCGCCTTCTTGGTGTTGCTATCACATGTATTATTGTGTTGTTTTTATGTATTTTGTATTTGCTTATTTTCACTTTGGATAACAATTTTTGAGTACCTGTCTTCCATATCCCATGTTATTTACCTGGTGAAGGGAATTACATTATCCTTAGAATTCTTGTACATTTATTAGAATTGTAGCACTCACCATTAAGACAGCAGTTACAAAACTGGTTCATTGTTTTCTTATTGTAAAGATGTTACAGAGTTTGTTTAAAAACCCATTAAAGGAACTTGGGGCCAGCTTTGCTGAGCACCTCGTTTCTGAGAGTTTTGCTCAAGTCTTCCTAGAATATTATTTTTACATTTATTTCTTCCCTGTGATTTTACTTAATTCTTTTCCACTAAAGTATTTATATTTGCCAGTACTGCTGGCAGCTGTGCAAACAGAAATATCAAATTATCACATTTTGTTTTCAAATTGTCACATGGGTTTGATTTTCAAAAAATTAATTTTTGTGTTCCAGTGACCATGGGTTATATATTGCATTTTTTAAACATTTTTTGCTAATTTTCTGTTCGTACCCTTTTGAACTGTATGTACTAAAACTGCTTATGGCAGTAAAGTTACCCTCAGTCCTGTCTTAGGCAGCTGCACATTAGTGAGTACGTGTACAAGGATTACATGGGTTTTTCCCCAGCTTATAACTTATAATGACCACTCTTCTCACTGTAGAAAAATTTGTGAACATTTTGAAATATATTCCCTGAGTAAATATTTTTGTGTCTAATAAGTATCTTATATATAACTGCATATTTTTATATATTAGTTTTATTTCCAGATGAGCATATGTGTTGCATACAGCAAGTATGCGGGTATTAGTTGAGGCTGTTTTGGATTTGATTGAAGTTCTGGCAGGAAAATTATGGTTCATGTTGACCTTGCTCAAGAAACCAAAGCAAAATTGCCACCCAAAAAAATCACAGAAACCTTGTTATGTCACCTGCTTTTTGATATATAAGTCGAGGTGTGCCCGGCATGCAACAGCAAAGAGCTTGTGGCCATGCCAATGCGAATCATAGGTCAAGGGTTGAGATCTCATCTTTGATGCATACATTTCTGCAGGATGTAGCACCCATTTAGGGGGAGCTGCAGACTTGGCACAGCACACACAAGTCTTGGGACTCCAGTTCCTGTCATTTTCTTAACCAAGTATTCAGATAAGAAAGAGACGCAGGTAATGTAGTTCAGTAATACAGAAGTTGCATCATAAATAAGTCAGGTACTGTTAGATAAGTGCAAATGGCACAGATGCTGATGAATATTTACAAACAGTACAGACAAAAATGTATGGTTTGGCATGTTGCACCAAATGATGTTCTGTAATAAAGGGTTCAGTTACTGTGAGATGAGTGGCACAGACACTGATGAATTTTTACAAATAGTACAGATAAAGATAGTACTTGTTTTATATGACATGTATCAGATAATGTACTGTTGTAAATGGCACACTTTTTGATCACAGACACACACTTTAGTATGCAATGAAACAAATTTTGTGAATAACTAATATTTAAACAGCATAGCAGCTATAGTTTTAAAGTATATGCTTGCGGGTCTGTGGAAATTTTCACAGCATAGTCATAACTCATTAAAGCCAGTCCAAGAGGAACTTGTTCAGTTTAATAAATTGCTCTTTTCCCCTCTCAGAGAGTTCCATTGTGCAAAAAGCTGTAAAACAGCAACAATGAAAAGTGATTAAAACATTTGATTCTATATGACTAACGTACAGAATATTATATAATATTTTGGAAGTTTGGAACTATGTTTGACAATAATATGGTGTCTTGCTTGGTTTTCCTGTTTCAATGTTTCTGTGTATAATTTTATATATATATACAATTTGTACATTATAACTGCCAAACCTATCAAAAATGGGAATGTCTGCATATATAATGTTTATATTATAATAGTTACATGTCAGTAAGTGTAAATTAAAGGACTGCTGGGTTATTAGTTTTATGGTAAGACAAGAATATTTATGTTTCATAATACTATTTTCACTTGTTTTCCTTGTTGAGGTTTGTTACATTTGCCATGGAAATGATAAAAAGCAAAAATTCTTGTTGATCTGCAAGCTGCAGAAGATGTTTCGTTCTCTATATTTTGCTGTAGTCTCTTTAGGCATCTGTGAATGTCATAGATGGAAACTAGGATACCTACAGCTGGGCTCTGGCTGACTTTATCGAAAGTGACTGTAGCATCAACATAGAATAGGCACTAGCTATGCAATACATGTAGTTGTCATGCATGTTAGATCTTACTGGAAAGAGCTGCATTCTTAGCATTGTTTAAAAGTACCACCCCTCTTCTCCAGCCCAGCCCCCCCCCCCCCCAAAAAAAAAACCGGCAGAAAGACAAATGTGTGCGTACACAACGTTATTCATATGATGACCTACCTGTATATGCATGCACCTGTGTACATTATACGCACATGCATTCACAGGTTAAAGCAAATTTTGTCAGACGAAAATTCCCCATGCACCCACCCAACTTTATTTACTCTCCTGTAATATCTAGTTTGCTATGCTAAAAGAAAGATTTGTGTACACTGTGTATTATTTAAAAACCTATCACAATGTAAGCTGTCTGTAATGTTTAGATTATAATTTAAGATATTTTAAGTCATACTTTATTTCATAGATGTTCTCCTGCATCTTAAACCAGCTCCCATCCCCTGCCCCTTAAAAAATCTATTGTTGCCTTGTATTAAAACTAAATTTAGAGAAGAATGTAACTCATTTTCACCGCCTGCTTTAAAGATTGAAACAGGCACACATCAGCAAACATTGTCTATGCAACACAAGCCAGTCACTTTGTAACAAATCTATTTGCTTTACTGATAATCGTTAAATGTCTTATGATTGTACTGGACAGACTGCTAGGAACTGCCTGCTGAGAACACCAGCATTACTCGATTTTATGCTCATTTGGCGATTACATTTTGCCAGTATTTTTGTTAACGTTGTAGGAATATAAGGTCCCAAGGGTGATGTACCTATCTGTCTCGCTGCCTTACCTTCCCAGATCTGTCGGTACCCACTTGCAGCTGGGCGCCTTTGGTATTTGAGGCCAGCATCCTCATCACTCTGTCATGTTTCCCCACCTAGGAATCTACTTCCTCTTTTAGATTAGTTTGTATTAAACATTTTGCTGTCTGCAAACTGGTTTGTTAGTTGTTATTCGATACATTAAAAAATGAAGGTTGTGAATCTGTGCAAAGTGTGTAAAATAAAAGAATCTTAGAATGGGCTAGCTTTACTCTCTCTTTTTTTATCCTTTTCAGGTCACCATATGAGAACTGTCCAGCATAAACAAGAAATTAAAATCTCCATTTTTAATTTCTGCGTTTGAAAAAAATATGATTGTATTAGTAGACTAACATAAGAAATGTTAAACCAGCACTCTACTCGTGAGGATGGTCATAAAAGAGCCGTGGTACATTCAGATTGAGATAACCCTTCACTGCATTTGTAAGGAGTGGGTTATCGTCTCCCTTTCAATACTCTTCGATAGTGAGATTAGTTGGGCATGGTCGTCTGCGATCCAAGATGGCGACCTTGAGGGGAGCGTTATTGTTGTCAAAAATCATCCGACCTTTCATAGCGAATAGGGGCTTATCGTCCACATCGGTTGTTAATAGTAAAGTATTTTGGATTTTTTGCATCAAATGGATCATTAATTTTAATTGTTGGATTTCGAACACATTCAGTATTGTAATTAAATGTATCTCTTAGTCTTATTTAATTTCATCTGATGGTATGGTATGATATGATCTCATCTGTAAAACGCCGAACTGCAAAACTAAACATAATAAAAGAAGTTCCGCTGAGACTCGGTGAATGTTAACAATGAAGTAGCTAGATTCTGTTGCGAGGAAATTTTTGCTACACATTAGATCTGTTGAAAAGAATCGTTAGGAATAATTTAGGACATCAAATTATCGTCGTACTATCCAGTCCTAATTATTCAGTAACTAATTCAGTAATTGTTCACAGACTGGAACAAGGACTGGAAACCTGGACCGTTTCCAAAGACTCCAGAAGAACGAGCAGCTGCCGCCAAAAAGTATGGGTTACGCGTGGAGGACTACGATGTCTATCCTGACGACGGCATGGGATATGGAGACTACCCCAAACTCCCATTTGCCTCGGGTGATTTCAGGGACCCTTACGAAGACTGGGACATCCCTGAGTTGAAACGAAACTACGGTGAACCAGTAAGTTCGTGTTCCCAGTGATGATTTATTTTTCTTTTACTTCTCACTCCTTTTGCAGCCCAAACCTTTCCAAGATCACTACCCTTTGCTTAAAATTGGATCACTTCAAGTTGGTCAGTTACCTTGGGGAAAATTACTGGAGTCCCTCCCTATTGTGACCTCATAAATTCACCACAAAAAAAGATCTTAACTGGGGGGGGGGTGGTCATAATAAGGAAACATGCACTACGACGACTATGTCAGCACTTGTTACTGTAAACTTGTACATGCGTGTATGCTGTTCTTTAAACAGATTGGAAAAGCCAAACTTTAAGGATCGATGAGGGAGTACACAGTTTTTTGTACTTGGAAAGTTTTCTGTGTCCATATTCTTTTTTCTTCCACCTCTCCATGATCGACTTCTTCTCACAAATAATTGTTTGAATCTGAGTTTTTCTAGCATTCAGGGATTTCCTAATGCTGATTGCCATTTCTTCAGTTTTGCTCTTCTCTTCTTCTCAATCTCTCTAAGTGTAAGTGCATTTTGCTTGGGTTTGTTCGACACCATTTTCATCAAGCTGCTGTTAGGGGAGGTCACTTTGAGCGAACTTTGAAGACAGGGGTTTACGAAGCAATTCGTGCTGCTTTTATCTGGTTCAACTGGGCATATGCTGCTTGAGCGCTGCGTCACATGAGACATGGCACAAGAGCCTATGGTCCATACTCGAAGATTTCAAAATGCATGCTGATACAACCTCCTAGTTTCCACTCCCCCTCGTGTACTATGACCCCCCCCCTTTCCTCCATATTTCACAGGTGGAATGGGAGAATGAACTCAAAACTAACCAATCAAATTATCTGCACGCTAACAAGCCCTTGGCTCCTTACAATCGGAGCAAAATTGAAACCTCAGTTGAGAAATGGTGCAGTTATTAGATTGAAGGAATGCCTTTGTACACTCTGGCATGTTTGGAGGAGCACGTGGGGCAACAACAAAGAACATCACAGTTTAAAATGCTGCAAATTTGTTCACCAGGGAAGGTCACTTCAGTCATAAAATTAAGAACTTGATCTTGCACGGTTGTAATAGCTGTCCCCAGTGCCGGTCATTAGACGGAACTGGGGTAAAGTCGTAATACAAATGATTTTTATATAAGAAATTGTATTGGTCACAGATTTTTCGGTCGCATCAAGGAGAAGGTGGTACTGGGGTTGGGGGTGGGGGTCATACTAGGGAGGGACTACTGTATTACTTCTCTTTGGTTGATAATGCACTACTGTGATTCTCTTTTAAATTAGTTTTGCTGTCTGTGGCTACAACAAGCACGTTTAATATCCTGAGTCTCAAAAGTGTAAATTAAAGTTAAAACAATAAATGTTTAAATGGAGGAATTAATGACTGCCTCACTATACTAATCTGGTCAAATTGTATTTTAGATGCATGTCCTAGCTGATGTCATCACTGAAGACAAGTGGGATGCAAATGCCAGACCAAGATACTCTTAGTAGGTTTTTTTGAAAGACCATTTTTCAGAAATTTTGTTCGTGATCTTTTAGCCGAGATGTTTTCAAACACATTTCATAAACATTTGTATTTTATTGTAAACAGAAAGATCAAATAACATATTTCACCAAACAAGCAAGCATAAAATGGATTACATTTATTGCAGGATGACACTTTCTTTTCATGTAAGGTTTTTTTTAAGGTTACTGTGTTGGTGTTCATCCTCCATGTTTACTCATTCTTGTACACATACAGAAAAATTTCTTGTTTCAGCCTGACCATGTTTCTGATAACAGCAGGGTTCTTGACTATTATAACTGTTATCTACATTGTGACGCTGCCATACCCTGCGTTCCACCCAGTGGTAAGTTTGTCATGTGTTCTGTCGTTGTTAAATAAGAACAGGTTGCCATGGATGCAATGACCATTGTCAACTGGATAGGATAATCCACTGAGGTACTTCATGTTAGGATCCTAAGGGCCGCACACAGAAGGTGAACTGAACGTTCTGTTTGAGTTCGAAGTGCTTTAGTCTGAGAGTGATTTCACCCCAGCATGGGATGGGGGCAAGGAAGAAAGGGTATTAAGCAAATTGAAGGGAACCACACAATTTGATATAAATATGTTACGGCATATGTGTGTAGATATATATATATATACATCGTCAGTAAGAATTTAACTTGGATTGCAGATGCCAAAGCAGTACCCCTTCAACAATCTGTACCAGGAAAATGGAGGCGATCCAGAAAATGAACCAGTAGTGAAGCATTACACATTTGAACCAGTAGAGTAAATGCTGCCCTGTTTTGTTGTTTTTTTTTTTTGGGGGGGGGGNNNNGGGGGGGGGTTGCATCCCGTGATCTTGTTTCTAGACTGTGTTACAACAAATAAAATGGAACTATCTATTGATACTTATTACTAACCCTTGCTGTGAGTGTTGCACTGAGAGAAGAAAAGACTGGGAAATGAAGAAGTACTTAGGGAAAAAAACTGAAAAGTTAGTGAATAGAGCAAAGACGCCAAACATTTTATTCTTTTTCTCTTTTTTTCTACCCAATCTCTCCTTTTGGACAGTTATCTGCCAACGAGAATATTTCCAAAATGTTTCATTGCAATATCTGCAGCCTCCTAAAAAAAGAGACAATTTCAGATTTCTAATTAAATGGTATTCACATTGGTGAGAAGATTCTAATTAAATGAGATCACAGGGTTGCCTGAGCATGTTGTGTCATTAAGGTGCAATGTGTGACAATTGTTAATTTTAAAAAATTGTTCTAGGATACCATTTGTTCAGTTGCTTAGAGACCAGAACTACAGAATATGTGGCTTTAAACACTGAAAAAACTTTTGGTTGCTAAAAGTTAGGATAAAGGGTATGCTTGACAAATTTTAGAGGTTTGGAAAACTAACATTGAGGAACAATTTGCAATGAGGACCTTTTTTTTGTCTCCGGTATTTAGTTTCCCCAGCTGATGTACAACCTGCATTTTACTGTTTACCTCCAAGCAAAGAAGTATGTAACAACACTCAAATATATATGCTATACAGAATGGCACACTTTTTCCTTCCAGTAAAAAAGCCAATGCAAATATGAAAGTTGTATGTTTTGCAGTCTGATCAGCTATAATGCAGAGCCAAAAGAGTACATTCTGCAGTGTGAACAGTGTAACGCAAGTAATGACAAAGATGAAAAAAGTATGTTTCGCAGTCTGAGCAGCCTGATGATAAAGACCAGCACACAGTCTGAGCACTCCGATGATGATAAAGATGTGAGCTTGCACAATTGCCACTGCAACTGCCAGTTAATGAAAGGAAGGTAGAACTGAAGGGGTCAGGATCCTGGATGTTTAAGGTTTAACAGCCGTAGACAATATTCAGTCTATCACAAGATACAATTTGAATTATGCACGGAAGTCTTCAAGAGAAAATGGTTGTAGCTTGACTTGCAGGCTGTGAGAGAAGCCAGGGAAATTTCTGTCAGTCCTTTGTCTTCTTCAGCATCTCTCAGGCCCAGATTCTGCTTCAGTTGATTATTGAAGGCACTAGCTTTTCCTACTTACATTTATCTCTACAGTGGAAGTAGCAATAAATTCACCTATAAGAATATATAGAAAGGTGAGGTCTGAGATCTCTGTTTGGCTTGCTGAAGTTAGGGACACAATAGTTTTTCAGGCATAGACATGCAAGAAAGTTTCTCATACCGCTTTATTGATTGATCTTGACCAGGCGTCTCCACCACAGTGGTGATATGGCCATGGTTATGTTGCAAAGTCAGTGTACAGCTTCACACCAGCTGACTTAAGTCAAAAACAGTTCTCATATTTTGCTCGGCATGCATAGGTTGTGGGAACCTGCGAAGAGATCTAGCCCATGACTAAGCATAAAAAGTGAGATACAGTTTTGTTAAAACTGGATTAAATCTTTTATGCAGATGAAAACTTTTCGCTGGAGTCTTGCTGAGAAGCTGTACTGAAAATCTTAACCGATATTTGATGAAATCACTGTTGCAGTAGACTAGGTTTATAGCATCTTTTCGTTGAAATTACAGAAACACTGCGAGACACACATAAGGCCATAATCCAGCCCTCTCGGTACTTCATCTTATAAGATTGGCATTACAAATATTCAACATGATTGTAATAAAAATATGTGTATACTCATTAGATTTTACTCATGTCTGACGCAACTTAAGCACCTATGTGTTGCAAGTGGGTGGGCTAATCAATAGTTTTCATTCCCATTAGTCAAGCACTGAGTCCAATCCCATGTTATCCGAACGACGGTGGCTTGCACGTTCTGCCCAGACCACTCGGGTGGTGACATCTAAAATCCTGAAAGCAGGGCGTTTGGTGTGACTGTGTAAAAGCACCTGTTGGCTGTTTCCTAGAGCTAGCCAATGACGTTCTCTATTTCCGACGGTATTTCGTTGGGGGGGGGGGGAGGGGAATAAGGAAGGGGTAAAGCTTATGGTTATGAGGTCTCTGCGTTGACTGGCTCCAGAGAATGGGTGGTTTTTCATACGATCGTGACCCGCATCTGTGCGAAACCACATATATCGTCAAGCTGCCTTTGTGACGATAGCGTGTAACGTCAACGTGTTTCTTTACATACCAACACTATATGGCGATCGTGTCGGAATGAGGTTAGGAAATGGTGCAAACGTGTTCTTTCTATGGATTCTGCATTGTTAGATCCTGCATGATCAGGGCAGGCTTCTGGGGTTGTTTTTTTTCTTTGTGTACCCTTACCCACTTTTCGGCATGCGCGCACATCTGTTCTGTTTTTCTCTACCTTTCGTCTTCTTCTTGCTCCCTTCATTCCCTAATGTATAAAAAATATACCTCGTTTTCTTTTCTGTGCGCCCGCCCGTCAAGACCGCAGTCGATCAAGGAAGTAGACTAGCCTCAGCAAGCGTTAGCGGCATGGGTTACATTGTCACTGCCTTGTGAAAAGTGTTTTCGAAGCAGAGGGAAAAAAAACTTTTTTTCCATGTGAGACTTTCATTAGCTTAAGCTTTTCGTGAATTTCCAGCGAAGTTATTTTCGCCTGAACACAAGTACGCCCTACAAAAGACGCGTTCTCTAGCTATCGTTCTAGCTGTTCTATGTTTCAAGACGGTATTTTCAGAGTGCATGCACGCCCATGTTCTACAATATCAAAAAGTTTAACTTTACCACCCCACGACTATATATATATATAAGCACATGTATGTTGTCTTTGCTTTACTGTCATACAAAACAGCGCGCCTCACACAGTAATTTAACGCCATGTGTCACGGTGACACTTGACCCTGTCAGTAGTAATTTCCGGGAAACGCCTGAGATGTTTTATATATGGCTATACTTATTTTAGCCACACCTACCATACGCAATCCTTCATAAGAGGGCAGCTGTTATTTTCTTAAGACCGAATCCAAACACGCACTATCTAAACGCAAGCTGGGCTAGATTGCAGGTAACTTGCCTAGGAGCTGCCTTAATTTTCTGCGGTTGCCATGCAGCTTCTCCTGCGTTTTAGTATGACTGCAGCACACAAGTGTAGTCCAGACATGTATTTTGAATTCTTTCGCTGTTCTTGGACAACTCACGCTTGTGTATGTTTACAATTTTTGTTCCTGCGGTGTGGCAGAAAATTTTTTAATCCCGAACAGATGCATTTGTGCAAATAAAAAGGAAGCGCGTTCTATCATGGGTAAATGACTGATTTTGTGTATTGTTCCGCCGGTGCCTATAGCTATAGCTAATTGGGCCTTGATCGGTTTTCAGTTAAACTCCTGGGCTATCTTGCATGAGCGTTCTTATCTTCACTTCCGGTCATAAGAGTGGTCCTAAAGCCTATTCGCCCTGTGTATACCGTCCTGATATGCACGTAGTTTGCGGCTGGACGTCAAGCAAC
>SMGT01013933.1:323328-336233 GCA_004794575.1 Lanistes nyassanus | reverse complement strand
GGGGGGGGGGGGGGGGGAACAGCGAAGGTGACATTCTCAACGTCCTTAACAAGGTGCAAAAATGGTGCATCTTGCTTTACAGGACACCATCAGGGGTGGCGCCGACTCTGATCGATGGCCACAGGAAAGTCAAAACGGCCCAGATGTTTCCCCAAAGACCTTTCCAAGCTGCCTGTTTTGTACAAGAACAGCTCAAACGCTGATCACAGGCTGATCTTGCCTTCTGCTCTGCCTTACATGGTTTGTCACCCCACTGCTCACTACTACTTCACTACATGGTTCTTCTCTTTAGCCCTCCTCCTGCTTCACCCTATTCCAGGACTCAGCGGAAAGATCAGAATGGCAAGTCCCTCAGAGAAATTCCAGCCAGTGGGCAGCAGCAGCAGTGGTGGCTATGAATAAAGAATGTAGGCAGCTTTTGACGAAAGCTTGCCTTTGTTGAGGGGAAGAGAGAGAGAGAGGGGGAGAGGGAGAGGAGAGAAGAAAGTTTGCTGAGTGAACCCGCTCCATCACAAGTTAACAGTCTGAGACTTTTGTTCTGAAAGAGAAAAAAGATGGTAAACTTAAATGTCCCTTTTGTCCATGAGCATACATGTCTCTACATGTACTGTTAGGTGCCACATCACTGACTTCGTTTAACTGCAACCGCTTGATAACTGCAACTTTTCTCGGCAACCAATTAGTTGCACTTACAGGTGGGTGACTGTATATATTACAGACACAAATGCTGAGCAGTATGAGTGCTATATAAGAACGGTAAGCTTTTTGACAAAAAATCCACTAAAGACACAAAACCAGCCAATATCAGTGACCCTAGCTCAAAACAACTCACTCACCCGAAGTGACTGTTGGATTTTGCTTATGTCAGGTGTTTCTTCAGCACTGCTGTCAAGGAACCTACAACAAAACATTTTCAATACAAACTACATGCACTCTCTTCACAAACTTCAGGCTGGAAATCTGCACACATTAAACATTCTAATGATTTCTTTTTAAACATTAGAAGCTAGGTTGTTGTGATAATAGTATAATGTGTAAAAAAAAGTATATAATGAAAACTTTAATCATAATAGCTAATCTTTTTAGATGTCATATATTTCCAAATACAAAAATGCACATTATGAAATTTTAATATCATAAAATTAGTGATTATACACCTGATTTTGTAAAAAAAAATATCCATGCAACCTTATGCTTCATGTGCATACACATGCACAGGTGTACACACATATAATATTGCAAATGCATGCACAGGCAGACGTGCCTGCAAACAAACTCTCTCTCTCACATTTGTGTCAATATCTGACATAACAGAAACAACGAGGACACACTGTAGTGTTTTTAAACTGCTCAACACTAGCTTAAAAAGCTCAGCTTCTAGGGGTAAAAAAAAAAGCCCCAAGTTCCATGAATTTCTATGTCTATTCATCGAAACCACTTCATTTCGCCAGCCTGAATAGTTTAAACATAATAATGCCCACTCTTGGGAATTACCTCCTCTTTCCTTAAGTTGCTAAAACTTCTGCATAGGGTTTTGCAATCATCTTCATCTATAATGAAGATACCTGACAAAAAAGGGGAGAAAACCAGTCATCTTGCTGACAGAAGCATGTGGGCATGGGATACATGGCTCTACACTTTTAAACTAGAAGACCAAGCAAAGACTTCTCCCCCCTTTGATTTCATCTATTAAATTATTGTTGAGTTGAATAAGCTGAAGAGTACTTGATTACAAGATAGGAATGGTTAATTCTACTGAAATTACAAGAAGGCACAAGAATAAGATTGCATTAAAACTAGAAGTCACCGAGGACAAAAAAAAACAACAAAAAAAACACGGGTACTTTAGTCAATACCACAGTGAAGTTCAGAATGTTTACTAGGTTAGAAAAAAACAAAAGCAAAAGAGGTTTCTAGCATAGCTTCCAAACATTTCACAGTTACTTTTTGTTTTTATTTTTAAAAATTCTCTGTAACAGCGACATAGGATGCTGCAGTTCTGGCAGGATGCTGGGAGAAGGTGTTATTATAATGGCGCCTCATCTGTCACCATCTACAGACATCAGTACTTCACATTTAGATTTCTCTTCTGTTCTCTCTGTTTTTGATCTCTGATCACGCATCTTCAAATCTTGTAGGTTCCATTCTGACATCCTTCGAACCAACTTTTGGAAAAGTAAGCCATGCGCCAGTGACTTGGGGGAAAAAAGTTAAAAATCAGCCAAGCCCGTTAAGTCTACTGTTTGATGAGGATCACCACAGCCATGTTCTGATTGCCAGCATACTTCCCGGCCCAGTGGCAGTGGCCATGCGCGGGAAAACAAGGAAAACATATATGCAAAGCCCTTACTGGAGTGAGTAGCCCCTTTTGTTAGATGATGATCAATGACCAATCCCCGTGTATCACCCATGCAAAACACTCACAGATGGTATTATCCTGTTTCAATAAGCATTGCATATGGTACGATATAAATAAGCAAGAATATGCGGCAGTGCCAGCTTGTGAGCTCTCACAGGATTTCAGAGAATGTCATGAGAAAGCCAGTAGCCATCTACTGCATCACTCACCGAATCTCCACTTTATTTTGCCCATTGCCATTATTTAGCTTGATTAATGACCTTTCCAAAACACCCAATAAATCACAGATATTAGCAAAAACCATCCAGCAGGGACAAAACTTAAACTATTCATGACGGGTGACATGGATATGAATAATTTTGGGCTTACAACTATAATGCTTTAGAGATGTAGTTGGGCACAAAATGCTTTTCAGATGAACAGGTTTAGTTTCATTACAAGGAACCACTTCCCAAAGTTTGAGTGAACAATCTCCTTCTGTTCATGAGATATAAGCTTTCAAACATTTATCGCACAGAAGTACCTTCACACTGGCTTATAAATGTGTCATCACATGGCAACATGGACATGATTATGTTATCCAAGCTACCATCTGACAAGACAGCTCACACCACAAGCCAGTGAGGCTCACTGATGTTCCCATGTGACATCACCTTGTTTTAAACCTCTTTTTGCAAGCAGGTGAGAGAGTTGACGTTGGAATTTCATATCTCCTGAATAGAAGACAGTTTCTCACTCTAATTTTGGGAACTAGCATCTTGCAACAAGACTAAAACGGTCATTTGAAAAAGAAAAAAATTCACTTAGTCATCTGTAAAACAATCTTTAACTCAATAACATCGGAGCAAATCCTCTATTTCGACCGAAGTTTCTATTCTTCACATATTAAACAGTGTTAAACTGTTCGGCGTGGCGAAATCGAGGTTTCGCTTCTTTTTTTAAAACAAATTTTTAAACTAAGATTCGTTGGCAAGGGAGGTAAATGGCATTTTCCAATAGTATAATCATTTTCCTCCCTCAGACCACAAAGTAGACCAAGTTTTCCAATCTGTGAGGCCGGAACCACGCTACCTAGTTAGGTAAATGGCTGGCTGCCATTGTCAAACCCAGGGCTTCTCCGCACGACAAGCAGGTGGTTCCCAGCGTTTTCTCAGGATTACATCTATTTCTGTGTGTGGCTTTCATCCTGGAAAATCTCCTGGCATCTATGGATAATTTCCACCAGGTGTTATGAACTACAAGTGCTGCATACAGCTGTAATAGTCGATTGTTTGGTGTTACCGGAAGATTTTCAAGATGCTGTTTACATCCATCTCATTACGTAAACCAACACAGTCTTCCACTCAAAATCAGCAACAGACGGATCTCAGGTAGGAAAGACATTTTTTTTCTTAAATAGTTCTTAAAAACTGCATTGGAATTATGTTTCTATCACTAATGGGTTTTTCTTTTACAATTTTTCAAAAATCATCTGAAATCATCAAAAACGCTCAGACTCAATCAACGTCATGCACTGTAGCTCTACAATGTTATTGAGTTAAAGACCTATCCATGGATTACAAACACGACTGTGGACTTAAATGTCTCCATAGTTTCACAAATGCACACATCCAAGTGTACAGAGGTAAGAACATTTGCACTTGGGTGTAAACATACATGCACAAGACACTCACGTGTAAAAATACACAGAACGTTAGTCACACATAAAACTGCTTGCTTACTTGTAAATATCTGAGAGGGCTGATTCAAGCTGTGTGACTTGATAGAACAGGTCCCGCTTTTCTGTCCACACTCTCACTTCCTGTGAAAGTTCCGGAATCACCAGGAATGTGCGCCAGCCCCGGATCTTCTTGGACTTCAGGATGTCACCAAAGATATGGTCACCAATGTAAAGAACATCCTTGCCTCTGGCACCAAGCAGTTGGGACAGAACATCACAGGAA
This sequence comes from Lanistes nyassanus, assembly GCA_004794575.1. Taxonomy (NCBI): domain Eukaryota; kingdom Metazoa; phylum Mollusca; class Gastropoda; order Architaenioglossa; family Ampullariidae; genus Lanistes; species Lanistes nyassanus. The sequence continues at coordinate 331,931 of SMGT01013933.1, read as the reverse complement.
CCTAGGCACAACAAAGACAGTAAACTGTTGCAGGCTTTCAATACAGCAGCTTACAAAAGTCATCAGAAGAGCGTAAGACAGTGAAGTCTTATGTATTAACACGTGAATATGCATGAATCAAGAACAAGCATTATAAAGGAATAGTCTTAGCAAGATTAAGGAAGATGCACAAGACACAATGACATTAGATAAATCAACAAATTAGTAACTATTCAATTCCTCTTTCTTCCTGTAGATAAATGCTGTAAACATCAAGGTCTAACAAGCTTATTCAGATCTTCCTGGAAATTTTTCTTGCTGTTTGTGCACATCACATGATGCAAAATCACAAGTGGCCCTCATGACAGGTTTAGACACGACACAATTTCTTTATCAATATATATGGTCTTGGCATTTGCAACTGACCTCCCGAGTAGACCTCTCCTTGCAACAATGGCCCCTTGTGATGTCCAATGTGTAATGCTCCTGTTTTCTAAAAGAAGAATAAACACACTGGTCACAGGCATAGCATATCAATATTTAAGCCTAGTGTCCAACGATATCAGGCAAATCAGAAATAATTACCTCCCTTCATAAAGGTACATGGGCAAATTGACCTCATCTATATGAGCCAACAGCCCTAACTCAATTTACATAAGCAAACAGCCTAAGCAACTATTTTGCAAACAAACTAGAAGATACACTAATGCAAGCCCTAACTGGGGGAAACTAGGACAAGCGAAAAATACATAAGCTATCGTCTTCATTACTTCAGTTCACTCAGATCACGAAAACATTTTGCTGGTAGCATTACCAAGCCATTTTAAGTTGTTATCCACATCTGTAGCAAGCTAGTGGAAAATTACTGAAAGTATTGCTTTTCTGCTGGAAACAACAGCACTTTACTGTGTTCAAAAAACATCCTAACACTAAAGTAATGAGAAGGGAAAGTGTACCCTGTCCACGCGTCGAAGAATTGTTCCATCAACAAAAAATAATGGCTTCTTGGCATCCACCACCACATAGTCCCAGTAGGAGATCCAGTGTACTTTCTTCCCCTCCTGAAGTAACGCCACACAAAGAATTAGAATAGTCAGAAATCAATACATTTGTAAACACATAAGATTACTGAAGTGTAAATAAATCAGTGTAAGAAGCAAATTCACTCAATTCTATGCAAGATAATCTTTCCCAAAGCGAGTGCCTCTATTTTTAGCAGTGTGCATTTCCATTTCTATAACACTTACTTCAGTTGGGTAATCCAACAGATACTCCATTATTTTCTGTTAAAATAAAAGAAATACACACGTTAGTGTAAATGTAAAAATACTAACAGAAACATTTAGCATAAGCTACTTTAAAATCACAAAATAATGTTACTACAGCCAATATAAAGCATTAAAGCAAACTTTTATTCTGTTGGTTTTGAACGGGTAAGCCTAAAATCATAGTGAGAATAAGTGAACATTTGTTCAAACAAAACTTTTGATTAGAAAAAGCAAATAAAGAAATATAAACTCCAATCTGTATATTAGAAAAAGCATGTATTAATTTACATCTATGTTTTAGAAGAAGCAAATAAAAACTCACGTGGGCATATTAGAAAAACAAATATAAACTCACATCTGTATATTCATATTCACTGTTGGTGATAAGCACTGTCTTGGAGCCATGTTTACGCAGTCTGAAAAAAAGATGATTATCAATTTATACCTTAGAAAGTTTAGACGACAAATTTTCTACACCAAACAAAAAGTCTTTGTACCATTAGCCGGGGTAAAATGATGCACTCTCCTTTCCCAAAAGAAAAAAGTTCTTGTGTCTTCCAAGTTGTAGCTTCTCCTTGACATGTTAGTAAAAGTGTCAGTCTACCTGCATTAGCTTGGTCAACCTTTGGACCTTGTAACTTTTGAGGAGTGAAAATCTTACCTGTTCAGCAGGACAGGAAGGCGTGCATCTCTATGCACATATTTCTCCAAGTTCTTCAAAGTTTCTGATTTCAGAGCTCCCTGCCATGAAAGAAGGTACATCTTGCATGTAGAAACATCTACACTATGCACTCATCCCTGGCATGTGATGCTAGTTCTGGCCTTCCCACCTACATATCCTGAATGTACTTCCTTCTTCCTACTGAATGTAAAGCCCCTTGAATCTCCTGGTCTTATATGTAAAAATATTCTAGAACGTTCCACTCACATGCAAGTGGACCCAGTCCATAGCTGCCCGAACATCTTGGAAGATAGATTTAAAAGACATGAACAGGTCTCCACTGTCAATTCCTTCCTTGTGTCTGCAAACAGGAAAATCCTCAGTCATCATGACAGCTAACTACAGGAAGTTACTAACATTTAAAGTGCTATACCTTCTTAGCCAACCTTTCACTCTTTGCGCTGGCATCACAGTGTCAGTTTCAACAGTCACAATCACTCTTCATGTCACCTCGAACCGTAAGTTTCAACAGTTTTAAAAAAATCCTGCAGACACACTTAACAGTAAAATGGAACTCATCCTGGTATCAGTGGAAAGCTCCATCATCAATTGTATCCCCTGCACTGTTTGAATTCGTATTTTCTTGTCACAATACTGTACCATGAGCCAAAGTGCTGATTAGCACAAAAAGGAGGTGGGTGACCAAAACACTTACCAGGGTGAAGGAGGAGGCTAAACGCAAAGGAAGAGACCTCGCGAAGCGAGCGCAACGCCCAAGCAGCCATCCTCGTGGCAACAGGAGAGGGCCCACCAGAACGAAACAGGTCTTCCCTGCGCCGGAAGAACTGCCACACTGCACCCCCCAAGGAGGACGGCCCAGAGGCAAGAAGGGCATCTAGAGCCCGCACCTCCTCCGTAGAAGCAGTGGACCAGGGCAGTGAGAAGCCACCCCTCGGAGTGTTTCCAGCACAGCGGAAGCTAGCCAGAGAACAAGCAAGCCAGAGGCGAGGGGTGGAAGACAAACACCGTCAAGCAAGACATGTGGCCTGCGAGGCCCAAGAGTATAGCCTGAGCATGCAGCCGAAAGACCAACAGGAGGTGCACCTGGAGCGCCAACCAGGTAAAAGAGTCAGCACCTTGCCGAGGACCACGAAGACAATCAATGGCAGGAAGAGTGGAGTGTGAAGCCCTCTCAATTACAAGGAAACACGAAGGTGGGTTCCATCAGTGGGAGTGGAAAAGGGCGAATGCAACTTGACCAGAACACACTGTATCAGAGGAGCCAGGCTCCTGGGCACAGGCAGAACCAGAAGAGGAAGTCGGCAGGATCAACACCAGGAAGTTAGGGAAACTTCCGGTTGTATCCCCTTGTCACTCAACCGATGCCACCACTTGGCAGAAAATGAAAAAGTGGAGTGTGAAGCCCTTGCCACCAGAAGGAAGCGCGAGGCATGTTCCCCCCAGTGGCCAGTGAAGAAGACAATCACAACCCCGACCGGATCACAGTGTGGCAGATGAACCAGGCTCATGGGCACAGGCGAACCCAGAAGTAGGGAAGGGGGGGAGTCCAAGGAACAACACCAGGAAGCTTTCTCAGAAGCACAGAGGTGGCATCTACGGGGGGTGGAACCGGATGATTGGAGTGCGATCCCCTCGCCACCGGACGGAAGAGTAAGGTGCGTTCCACCAGTGCCAAGTGAAAAGGGAATCGCCATCCTGATTGGAATGCATCAGAGGTCCCAGGCTTTTGGGCGGAATCGGAAATGTTCAGGGGTGGGAGGGGTGGGGGGGTTGCGGAAGCAACACCAGGAAGCTAGGGAACTTCTGGTGGGAATCCCCCCACACACACACACATGCACACACTCGACCAGCGCCACCACAGGGGTGGAACTGGAAGAGTGGAGTGCGATGCACTTGCCACCGAAAAGAAGCAATGGGCAGATTCTACCAGTAGCAAATGAAGAGGACGATCGCAATCCTGACTGGAATGCACTGCGGCAGAGGAGCCAGACTCTTGGCACAGGTGGAACTGGAAATGGGGAGCGGGGGAGGGCGGAAGCAAATTCAGGAAGCTAGGGTAACTTCCGGTAGAAGTGCCCCCCTCCCCCCACACACACACTTGACCGGCGCCCCACAGGGGCGGGACCAGAAAAGTGAAGTGCAATGGCCTCACCACTGGAAGGAAGCACGAGGCACATTCCACCAGTGGCAAGTGTAGAGGGCTATTGCCACCCTGACCGGAACGCAGTGTGTCAGAGAAGCCAGGCTCATGGGCACAGATGGAACTGGAAACGGGGAGAGGGGGCGGCGTTAGCAACACCAGGAAGCTAGAGCAACTTCCAGTGGGCCCTTCCACCCACTCAACCAGATCCACCACAGGGGCGGAACCGGAAGAGTGGAGTGACGATGCCCTCTCCACTGGAAGGAAGCGTGAGGTACATTCAACCGTGGCAAGTGAAGAAGGTGATTACCACCCCGACTGGTACGCACTGCGTCAGAGGAGCCAGGGACAGAATACAAGAATTTTAAGAGCCAAAGTGGTGTAATTAACTGATGACCCCAAGCAGGGTCTCAGATGACTAGCCATGCTGTCTAAATCTATGTTCAAAAGACTTTTAGTTAAAAAAGCAACCTTGTTCATGATTTAATGGCAAGTATTTGAAACTACTTTCCATTAGGTTTCCTTTCACTTCTTTGGAGCTTTGAACACTTTTAAAACAACTATACTACTTAGCACTATTATGCTGGATGACAAGGAAACAGTAGCCAGTACCTACTAACTATTCTGAAATGAAGTATATCAACTGTCAGAAAGCTGATCTTTCATGAGCTTCATAAACCCTAGGAAATAAAACAGGCCTATAAGTCTGAATCTTACCTAGTGTAACCTTTTCTGGTGGCAAAGAAATCAATGATGCATGCCAGCATGTAAGTTTCTGGCAGGTTGAAAAGCGTGTTGAGAACATATAAGCGTGAGTCATCAAGTTGAACGAACTTGTTGGGGTAACGCTCAGCAATCTCGTGCCTGGAACAATGGAACAGATCCTCAGGATCAATTCTGCATGATTTAACCAGCAGAAAATTTATCTTTCTAGTCAACAGAAAAAAACTTCAAAGTAAACAATGTCCAGCATTAATTTATTAACATCCCTTCAACTGAGACCCTGAAGACGTTCGCTAACCCTTGCTACTTATTTCCTCTAAAGAAATAGCATTGGTGGAATAAACCATTAATAATAGGATTTTAAAGGTGCTATTCTGATGCATTTTCCAGCATAAAGAATAAACATGTCCACATGATTTCTGATTTTTGCATCTTTACAAAAAAGTAACAAAAATCAGCCCCCTTCTCCAGATATGACTCATACTGAGAGGTCTAGATTTTAGAAAACTTTAGTTAACATCTGGACATGCCATATCAACACACCATAAATTCACATCTAAATGCAAATAGTAAGAATGCACAGCTTTGGACTATCAAAATTAACCAGGCTTCTTATATGAAAGAGACAATGTAAATTCAAGACATCTAAATATAGCACAGTGCCCTACTTACGGCTTCAGAAAGTTGAAACCATGGGCACACACAAGAATGTTGCCATAGGAGTCCACCTTGAGTAAGTTTCCATAGATCTTGTCAAACCATAAGCCCCTAAAACATACAAGGACTCAACAAGTGAGCATTGCAGGAACATCTTGAACTCGCATCATGCTATACATTTACTGGGCCCACCAAAGATTTCTCTAGCACTACACACTCTAGGCACAGGAAACTTCTTCCACCTACAGAGTTTCCCAGTGCTGGCAAGGATTGCTGAACACACTACTGATGCTGGCAAGTAATTTTTTTCTACTGTACACAATTATCCACACAGCCTCATCACTTGCGCCCATTAGTAACATTCTCAGTTTTGTATCTAATAAACCTACATTATTCAACTTTTCTTGGCAGACTTTCCTGATTTCAACCACAGATGAATCTCATATTCTCTTGCAAAATTGTGAAAAGTATAGGATAGCAGAAATCAAATATTCTGCTAAAAAGATTTACACCAATATTAAATGGCAGATGGTCCTTTTTATAATAAAGTTATTTCCCTGTGACTGTGGAGACAGAAAAAAACAGCAAGGGTAAGCTTTATTTCTGAAATACCATCAAACATACAACCCACTGTACTGTGCTAAACCTACTATTATGTGGTGAATATTTGTAACCCTCATGGTATACACTTGACCTGAATGTATATGAAACTCCTCCAAATTCAATAACAGTTTTTTTGTGGGTTTATGACCAGGAAAGGTAGTCCTGATGTAACAGTAGCAAAAGAAAATCCTAGAAAGAAAGAAGCATTGGCCTTACTTTTACCTCTGAAAAGTCATGCCCTTTAAGCAGTACTGCAAAAGCAGTAACCTGTTTGGTTCTTTGAGCGCCAATATTTTCCGACTTGTTAACTTAACACATTTATGGGTATGCTTATTTATAACTATGTCAGGTCCCTCTACCCTCTCCACATGCAAAGATATGGGTTCCACAAGACATTAGAATTTATGAACAGACAAATTGGGCATGGACAGCATTCTATGGGACTGTAGCACAAATGCTGTTTACCGACTGAAAGTAGCTATGAATGAATATTGCCGAGTGCTCAGGAAAGGCAATTTAAGAATAATATTTATGTTTTCATCTCTCAGGGACAATAAAGAGACTGCCACCAAACAGTAAATGCAACACTAAGTAGGAAATGTTCATTAAATGCTGATCCAAGTACACAACCAAGCACAAGTTTGTTCATGAATGTGCATACATTCATAGTTAACATCCAAACAAGTTAAAATACTCTCTAGATACTCTTGTCTATTCTTAAAAAATAAAAATCAGATTATGTCCTCTGAATAGAGCATCTGAAAACTGATTTGTCTTTTTGCCCATAATGAATTTCCCCCCCCCCCCAAAAAAAAAACCAACCCTTGCATCTTAGAACCACATCTTTAAGGTGGAACTCCCCCACCCCTTGCTCATTTTTTGTGGTGGATGCTGTTTGTGCTAACCCTTTCTGTGGTGTCACAGTCTTCATTCAGAAACAATAAAAAAAAATCAATTATGAATTATGCGTGCAATTACTTGTTCTAAAAAAATTATTCATGTAGACTTTCTCACTGAGATCATTTTGTTCTTAAACTGTTTCTGCATTGTAATTTTCTCTGAGGTTATTTCCACTGCAAACTCAAGGTTCCTAGTTTAAACGTATGATAAAACACTGAGCATAACCTTTGTTAAAGGAATGCCACACTGTGACTAGCACCAAAAGGGTTAAGCAGGGAAGGGGGAAAATATCTAGGTGACCAAGAGTAGTACCCAAGACCTTGCCGTACACAACGGTGGTCACTTCCATGAGCGGCTGGGTTTGCAGGCCTGGTCAGCTGCCTTAGGAATACAGCGGAAAATCGGCAGTTGTCACACTGCACGCATCCCTTTCTGACCCTTTCCTGGCACATCATATACAAGTTGTCAAAAGTATCTGCAGGCCCTACATAGGGTCCTGCGCTCACACATGCACAGTTATGTTAAAAAGTTTTCAACAACAATGACAGAGACACACTCACTTCCTTACAAAGTTATCCTTTCAGCTAGTAACAGTGACAGACTTTCAGAGCTAGAAAATCATACTACATATCAAGTCAGAACTGGTCTATGAGTATGCTGCCATTACAGAGTAATTTTGTTTTTGCAGAATAATTTAAGTATGAATCTACTTGACTTTTGGACAAAGTTATGAAACTGATAAATTCTACAACTTTCCTCAGAGTTTCTGAAGCGCCAGGCAGGAGACAAGAAAATCTCTTTTTGCGAGAGTGCAGGGGCATGCCATTGGTGTGTGTGCATGATCCAGTATAATGTATTAAGAACAATGGCTAAGGAAATATCGCTATGTAACAACAAAGCATTGGCTTCAGCTCTTTTGTTACACATTTATTGACACTTACTAATGTGCTGCTGTACCTAGCTGAAGTGTGGTATACAATTATATTTTGTGGATCATATTCCCTTTTAGGAACATAGGCCTGAATAGCTCAGTTGATATAACTGTGGACTAGTGGAAGTTTGCTGGTTCGAATCCTAGTGTGGCCAAGGATTTGTTCCTGGAGTTATACACTGTGCTAACTCCATTTGACCATCTCCCCGCACATCTAAATTGCCTGTCCACACCAGCCATCTTATTGCAGCCATCAGTCTGGTCGTTCTTTCAGTGCATAGCTTAGAAATAGAAGTCAGATTCCCCCTCCCCCCATAGTACAACATCCTGATAAAGGTGATATGCACCCAGTTTGTGGTGGGACATTAAGCAACCAATAACCAACCAACCCTCTTAGGAACAATAATACCGATATATTATACTATATCTACATCTACATGCAGTGAGGTAGATTTCTTCTATTATTTTACAGGTGCTTTTGCTTAAAGTTTTAATGTTTATCTTCTTGCATCGCTATACAAACACAAACACAAAGCCAAAAGTACATGCCCAGTTATATTTTGTGAAGTTTGTGGCATTCAGCTTAACCGACTGCTCCCTTTGACCTGACCTACATTAATATGTAAAATGCAATCTGTAGCAGTCTTCTCTACAGAATTTATAGACTAGCCAGTAGCCTCCTCAAGGGACTTGCACTTTATCAATGCCTTCTCTTTTTTT
>SMGT01013933.1:301608-322893 GCA_004794575.1 Lanistes nyassanus | reverse complement strand
TGGCTCTGATGGAAAAAAGCTTAAACAATAAGTGCTCTGAATGTTACGGGAAACTGTGAAAGAGCTATCACACAGTCAAAAGTGTATGTGTGGAGGAGGAGGGAGCGCAATCTACCTTCACACACCAAAAATGAGGACCTAATATAACGATTCAAATAAATATCAAAATATACGAGATAAACCAAAGCACATACCAGCTGATTATTCCGGATGGTTCCAAACTGACTAAATGGGATGTAAGGGGGTCTCAGCATTTTTTCTTTTGGAGGTGGGGGGGGAAGGGTGTAGATGTTTACACATAAAAGATGTGTCATAATTGATCACAATATAAAAAAACCCAATTACTTAACAAAAATCATTTCATTCGAAATCCACCTGCTTCTCTGACTGAGACACTCACCTTACTGGGAATGTGGCATCATACTCAAACTCTCGCAGTGCCTCAGGATACCCAATGGAAACAAGCCGTTCTTTCAGCAGGTTAAAGCCCAATGACTCGTACTCGGGGGACTTGTAAACTGCAAAACGCACGCAATATGTGAGATATGGTTATTGTTGCTCTCAATTTTCCAGAACATTGAAAGTAACACTTTCTTTACTGCTCCCTAGAGAGAATGACTAGAAACCCAAAGTGCAATGTTTCATATATATTTTCCATATAGCTTCATGAGTCTTCAGAGATTACAATAAATGGTCATGTGGTCACATGAGTTACCTGCTAGAGTGTAGTCCATATCAAAGCCATAAAACTTGATTTTCTGCAGGTGCAAACTACGGTTGACAAAGATCCTGAAAGTAGAAAGAACTAGAACATTAAACTTTTTTATCATCTCAATATGAATTTAGAATTTTGATCCTAACGGTGCAACTACAGTCACTAGTGTTGCACACAAGCACATACAAGGCTTTTTATCTAGTAAGTATACTCACGTCATACATATTCTGACACTCCCAGCAAGGTTTCCACCTCACCAAGGCCTGCAAGAGGCTTTGACAATGCTGACTGAAACACATGCACATGGAAACATGCAAAGCACCCAAAGGTGGCCACTGCCAAGTAGGAAGCAATGTTAAAATGCAGCAACAAACGCTGGCCCCACTATGAATAGTCCTGTTGATGCAATTTCACTAACAACTACTCGTTCTTGAGGTCACTTCTTTCAGTCTGGGAATCAAAACACACTACAAGGATTGTATCACTATCACCGTTTGTTCTTTTTCTTCCCTAAAAAATGAGTTAGCGCCTTTGCTGCCATTTATTTAAAATTAATAATGAAAAGAAAAAAAAACAACAGAGTAACAGATCTGTTTCTGTTGTCCTGATGAAGGGATAATACCCCAAAACATCGACTTTGTGTCATTTATAGCTTGGTTCAGTTTCTCTATTATTTTACTTAGGTTTTATTTCTGAGCTACAGTCACTTGTTTCATTTTTTTTGTGGAAAGATGCTGTTTTAAGCTTATCTGACTAAAGTAGCTTCAACAGCACCTTGTAAATCCTATTATTCTGATGCTTGCAGTTAGGGTGGGACACTGAGTACCTATGCCTAAGTTAAACAGTTTAAGGGGGGAAAAAAGCTAATCTGTTAATCACTCGTGAACACACAGGTGCTAACACCAAAATTTAGCCTACAGGCCGACTTGTTTCTACTTCTTTTCTTTTGTTAGTTGTATTTATTTACTGCCATTTATGCCATTTGTTGTATTTACAATTTTATAATTCTTCAAAGGGGAAATCCAAAAACAACAAACTCCATTTGTGCTCATAACCACAACATTTGCATTAAAAAAAGAAAAATCCCTTTCAACCAACATTATAACCTAAAATACCAAAAATAAAATGGTAAACACACTGAAGTTTTAAAATCAGACAAATAAAAGACAAATGTGGTTCTTATCTGCTGGACTTTATCTACACAGGTAATGCGATGATGAGACATACCTGTTCAGTGGGTCCCTTTTGTACATTCTGATACCTGCAGGCTGAAAGGTTGAGGAATCAGTGACATGAAAGCCATTACTCTCAGCTGGTTCACTAGACATTATGTCTGCCATTTCGGTCTGCACAGTCTTTTGGACTACCTCTGACACTTGGACTCTCTGAAATGGGAAAAAATGAACTTACCTAATTCAACAATCGTTCCTTTCATTTCACATGTTCTTGATGGGGTAAAAATGCAAGGAATTTCAAGGTTAAAATATGTGTAGCTTCCACAAGATTAACAAGTAAATAAACTTTCAATTTAACTTATGAAAACCATTCACATTTTCAACACAATGTTCTTTTTTTCTTACATTTGATCAAGTTTCTCTGTCCAGCCACCTCTTTTCTGTTTTCAAAAACAATCTCTTCTGGTTCACAAGCAGTGGATATACTCAGCTGGTATGATCAACTTATCTGCAACTGAAAAGACCGTTCCATTTGCAGAGCCACCAACAGTATATGTGTGAAAAACAGCTGCTTCACTGAAGGTCTGAGCCAAGTGGATGCTAGTCACTAACCCTTGCACACCCTACTGCAGCAGTGAGCCACACCACTCACCAACAAGTGCTATATGTGAAAGATGCAGCAGTATGGTTGTGCTTGGCAGAAGTATATATACACAGACCAGTCAATGCCAGTCTCCCTGTGTCAGGCCAATCTTTTGTTTGCCTGTCCTCAATTTCACTGCACACCCATTCCTCACATAATGCATCCAATGGGTGCCCTTCACAACCCACTATCACTTAAAGACCTAGAAATGTGGTCAACAACTGCTTATCACTCCTGCACCACAGAAAAAAAAAGAGTACACTTTATGAACCCAAAGCAATCACACCACAGTTTATAACAAGACTGTAATTGCTTTCTAATCTGGTAAATCAAGTTTCTTAAGAACCAAAGACTTGTTTTCAAATTTCTTTTTTCTATTTTGATGGCACTGACAGCAAATGTTTTCCTCCCAAAGCTTTGACGTCAAAGAAAATTCTTTTTCCTTTTCATAATTTTTACCTGAAAGAAGCATAAACTTCTTTGATATCCCACCTCCCCTAATGTTAATTTTCTATGAAGTACCAAAAAACAGTGATGTTCTGCTGAAAGAGAATTAACAGCCAACCACCGAACCAGATTTGAAAATTCTATGCAAGAAAGATATTGCAAGGCATTTAGAGCTACATTCTTAGTTTTTGGCAGCTATGGTTAAACATTAAATGAAAGAAAAGTGGCTACTGATTGCCCTGCAACCCTTCCACTCCAAGTCAATACAAAAATCCAAGACACAAGCCCCCCTAGGGCGAAAAATACCCCCCAAAGTGGCTCACTTCTTTTTTAATGCACAAATGTAAAACTTCATTTGATAGACCATATCATAACATGTATCTCTGGCACTCAGTTCTTTTTTAATGCACAAATGTAAAACTTCATTTGATAGACCACATCATTACATGTATCTCTGGCACTCAGTTCTTTTTTAATGCACAAATGTAAAACTTCATTTGATAGACCATATCATTACATTTATCTCTAGCAGTCCTTAGCAATGAAAATTTATAACTTCTACATTCCATCTCATATTAAGGCTGTTGCATTTTTAATAAAACAGTCCTTAGAGTTAGATATAGAACTTACTATAGGTACCTGTTATATCAAATTATTATCTATGTCTGTATCTGCACAAATCTTTTCAAACTCAAACAACAAATTTTTCAAGAAAACTGGGAAGTGTGTACTGCTATTACCAAGATACTATCTGCATTGAAAAAAATCATGCCACTGCTATTCATCTTCTGCCAACCCCTTGATTTTATGAAAGTGACAGCCAACTTCAGTAGGTACAAAGCACCACATGCAGCCCGTCAAAACATGTTTGGTTTCCAACGTCTTCAATCTCTGGCATGTAAGATTTTCCTACACTAAGCTTATTTGTTATCAACCCGCCATCTCTGACTCCATCTGATAAGGCTGGTATAGATAAATAGGGGGAAATATTTAAGTATTATAAAGTACCCATCCCAGCTTTCACTTTTAGCTGGTTTGACATCAATGCCACATGTTTGCAGCATCTCATGGATTCATAGGGTGGAAGAGAGCAAAAAAAACAATGTTAGCACACTGAGCACTACAAAACCTTTTTTTTCTCAGTTGCTATCCAGTGAAACTGACTTTTTTTGTCCTTTTACAGAACTGTGAAAACTACAGCCTCTAGCTTAAATTTTCTAATAACTGTACTTTTTAAAGGTACAGAACCTCATCTAATAAATAAGCCTGGAGTGCATTTCAGCAAAAATATGCATATAGTTATACATTATTATTCCTACACACAGATATACATAGATTCTTATAACAAAAGGGAATATTTTCAATAATGTATATAGTACTGGGATTTAATATTTATAGGTAGGCATGTGTAATCCCAGACTTAAAGTTATACTACTGGCAGTACTTTCATTATATTTATTCAATATTTACAATATTATAAAAATTATGTAATATTGATAGTGAACGTCTGCTGCCATAACTATAGGTCAGCTGTACCACAAGTTAGTACGGTCTATGCGAGTATGTCTGGTCGAGTTACGTACAATGCTCCCCGAAGGCCCACAACAGCCTGGACGTTTGAAATTCCACTTGAATCAGTTTGACTCATCTGGTGTGTAGAAGTAAGACTTCGATTCTGTGATGAAATTGTGTGATCAAACTAGTATAACTAGACCTACGTTTTGTCACAATCGTAAGAATGTTACATTTATTTTCGTGTTTCTACCTAGACTATGGCTCATATATTCATACTGTAAAAATGTGTAAGGGTAACGCTAACCAGAAACACAGTAAACAACAGTGACTTACATGACTGACAATTGAATTACTAAATTAGTTTCGATCTCACAGACATTTCTTTACCTAAACGGAAAGTCATTCGAAATGATAGCCTTCTCTTCTTTTCCACTCTATACTGTCAGGTGATTTACTTACTAAACAAGCGCCTTGTTTTGTCTTTTCCAACCCAGATGTTGCAGCGCAAATAAAACTGCGATTTCTGCTACACGGTAGTGCATTGCACTATATCCACAGCTGATTGCGTGTATGAATACATTGTAAACAATCCACGGAGATATTGTTAGCTCTAAACAAGCCAGAATCAAAGATATATCTAATGCCTTTATGTATCTGCGTGGAAAACTGTGATTGTGTTTTGAACTATAATATAAATGAGTTACGAAGAAAGGATTATGGATTTAGCGGAAAGGTTTTTCTTAGGCGGACGAAATTTTGCTTATCTCCAATTGGTTACTTCTTCTCTCAAGGGCTAAAAATAGAATTCGACTCCCCCACCCACGCCTCCCTACCCCTGACTCACCCGGCCGCAGTATTCGCGATCACGCGAGAAACCTTAGGTCATGGACTCAGGGACCTTTGTTAGCAAATAGGCACGATGGCTCGTTACATGAACGCGAGTGGTTTAGGCTTAACCAGCGGCCATAAATACGGGTTCAGACTTCAAAGTCTTCATGCATCTCTGGCAGACACCGATCAGCGAAGTGATAATAAATGAAAGAATGCAAAATTAAGAACACAAACTCCAAAATATACTTCGCTACAACTACCAAATGTATTTTTCTGAAATTAAAAACACTAAACATGGACAAAATTCAACTCCCGATTTGAGTACAAACATGCATAGTTTTCCCACTTGCAACTGTGTGTAGGCAGCGGAAGATGGCGGGCGCTGTTTCGGGTTGCTATAATTGCTAAAGTAAACGTAACAGAAGTAGTCCATTGATTTTAGCGCCCGGAGACGAAATTATTTTTCTCACGCGAGTTCCAGGCGCTCATTTGCAGACCACAAAGACGCTGCTCATGCGCATCTCGGTTGCTAAAACCAACTACAATTAAAGCCGTGACCTCCACATACAGGGTCACACTGAAGAGGCCAGTGCGTGCATGGCGACCGATAGCTGAGTACGTGTTAAAGAAATTAGCCGTCACGGTTATGTCGCAGGTTCGAAACTCTTATTTTAACTTCCGATTTTGTGTGTGTGTGTGGGGGGGGGGAGATTGGAGGCATTTGGAGTAGGGTTAGGGTAATGTATAGTTGGCAGGACTCGATCTGTTTTCCTGAATAAGTTCAAGCCTGTGTCTGTGCTATAAACGGGATGAAAGGTGGCCTGCGCATGCGGGCCTGGAACTCAAAACATTCCCGGTCAGGAGGGCATTTTACATTTTTACAACTGTTTGTACCGAAAGTTCTCTCCGCTGTTCACAGCTGCAAGTGGATTTCCCTCGTAGGATAGTGTATAATCAAGACACCTGTCACACTGTCCCAGCTGCTGTTGAGGTTAACACAAACAGAGACTATACCTATCGCAAACAAAAAGAAGCAAAATCCGATTTTTTAAAAGCTAAAAAGGTAAGGCAGGCCCATATGTGAGTTTATGCAGCAGATGAAAATGCCTAAATCACTAAGCCTAATGCTTTGGCTGGTTTTTAAACCGTTAAGAGCAGTCGTAGGGCCGTTCACAATACCTTGTGTATTTTATGTATGCCTGCATGTCGAGAGGAAATGCGAATGCCCATGCATCCTGTAGCCCACGATTCGAAGCCGTGTATATATATATATACTTCCTCTATAGGTGACAATACTGAATAGTGATGGTCGAAAACTTACAATCCAGCAAGCTGATCTCAGTCAAATTTTAGGGACCGAACTAAATCTGGCCCCCTATGCAAGAAATCCAATATACTTATTAAATTCGATCCTTGAATGTCCCATGCCCGAAAATTTCCCTCGTTATTTGGTAATAATTATATTATTCAGTCATCCCAGGAGCGAACAGTTTATTCCAAGTTCACCGAAACAACGTTTTCAGAGACAGAAAATATCAGTTATTCGGGAATAAATAAATGACATCCATACAGGACTTGGTCACTTGAAAACAGCAACCACTCAGCTGGGTCTAAGTCATTTTAGATGTAAAGAAAAGTGAAGACGTAGGAGAATAAAGTACGAAATTGAATAAGGAAATACTAATATTTAAAAATGTAATTGCCACTGATGTTGAGGTATCGTCATCAATTAACACACATATAAATATAATCTATATGTTCGGTGTTAGCTGTCACACTGAGGTCGAAGTAAGTAAATTATGTTCCTAAATTAATACATAAGACGAATGGTACACATGGGACCCACAGCTGTTGTGTGTGTGTGTGTGTGTATGTGTTATTGTTTGCTACGCTTGTTTGATGTTTCGATGTGCGGGTTAGGTCCATACCACTGAGCTAAACTTTCAGCTATTTTAAGCTCAGACTGGCCACCCACGAAAGACACATGCACACGAAGCTGTTATTGGATGTCAACTGTATATGCGGTTGCCTGTACAGATTCCTTCTATCTTTCCCGCCTAATTTTAATGTCAGGTGTTTACTGGTTTCGTTCACTTTTCCGATCGGTGGCGTTGTTTACACTGACCACAAGGCTGAACCACAAGGCTGCACATGCCTTGACTGAATTAATATATTGACACAATTCCGTGGCCGAATTTCATCAGTTTAAAAGCACCTTGACCCTACAAAACATGGCAGCATTGATTCTACGTACACCACTGGGGTGAAGGATTTAACATGTTGTCAACAGTCGATCGATGCAGAAATGAAAAATAACGCTAGCTGTTGAATAGCATTTCTCCCCCCTCACCTGAAAGTAAAGTTTGTCTTTAAACGACCACAAACTCTGTAATTGTGGGGCAGCTGGGTCGCACTCCGTTACGGTCTAGGAAACAACCGGCGCAGCTGTTTACCGGGCTGTCGGGTAGATCAAAGCAGCCCTAGACTGCAAGCATTAGGTATAGGCAGACACTATAAATGCACAGTCCTGTTTACCATCTGGGCGACTTGCTGCAGAAGTTAAATTCACGTTACTGAAGCCTTCTCACGAGCCTAGTAATCGCACATTTTTTTCTCAAAACCAGCTGCTGGGCAGTAAGACGATTTAATGCCTGTTAATGCACAGGCTGACGGACGGACGAACGCGATATATAGATAGATAACCTAATTCGCATCTACTGAATAAGAGATATTGAATTCATTTCTGTCCTCTCAGTAGGGGCTGAATACCATGCCGTGCAGCGTGCAATGGTATATCACCTACTGAATAAGGATCAGTCTGACAACTTACACGTAAACATTGTCACACTTATTAGTGACTTAGAGGCGGAAACGTCATTATCCGAAGCCTCACCCCGCCCCCACCCTCCCGCCCAAGCAAAGTTTTCAAAATGTGGCGCCCCTCCCTCCCAACAAAAAAGGAAATGAATGGAAAGTTGAAAGGAAGATGCGAAAATAGAACGCGCGGTATCTTAATTCAGTCGTTGGCCCAACGCTTTAGCCATTCGACTACGGACCACATCGGCAGCTGGATCTCTGCCCCACCTCTTCCGAAGATCTTTACGATGAAACATCCCTTTTTCTCCACCTTTCTTTCTTTCTTTCTTTCTTTCTTTCTTTCTTTCTTTCTTTCTTTCTTTCTTTCTTTCTTTCTTTCTTTCTTTCTTTCTTTCTTTCTTTCTTTCACACTTTGAATGACTTGAAGGTTGATCGATTGTGTGGGCGTGTGAATAAGTGTATATATGTCTCTGTGTTTCTTTGAGTTTGCATGTGAGAGAGAGAGTGAGGGGTGAGGGTATGTGCGGGAGAGAGGGTGTGAGCTGGGGTGGGGGGGGGATGCGAGAGATGGTGTGTGTGTGTGTGTGTTGGGGGGGGGGTGATATAGACAAGGTCGTTGGAATCCCAGGACTGTTTGAAGAGTATACTTTATGACTCTGCTAGCCTACTTCGGCATTTACACGAGACATATGATCGCGCTCTGAGCAAACGCACATTTTCTCGGAGTGTAGTGTCCTCTTGCAGCAATGCAATTAACTCGAATTGGGACAGGCCGTGTGGGGTGAAGTTTAAGAACTATCTAGGCTTTACACATAGTGCATAACCTCTTCTCATTGCCTTTTCCTAGCCTCAAGCCCAAAAGCATTTCGAGAGTATAGGCGGAGGTTTAAAACGGATGACGATTTAGAATGTTGCCCTCCCCCCACCCTCCCAACCTTTTGAGTTTGCTTGCTCGCTTTTCAGCCCCGACCCCACATGTCGTTTAATCCTCTTTTCTGTAGAACCATTGCATGAACTTCTTCTGTGTATCCAACAGTGTTCTCACGTCTTACTCGAAATATAAAAGATCTACTCGTTACTGGTGGAGTACAGTTTCGATCTCTGATCAAAAGTCACGACATCATCACTCACTGGTGTCGTGGATACAGCTGTGGCACGCTCGCGTGCGAACGTGAATGGAGCCACGCACAACCCCGGAAGACTTGAACTGACAGCTCACTTAGCCCACCCTCGATCGATAACGAACAAACTATTCAATTCAAGGAAACAGTAAGGTGGGTTCGCCCTCTGCCCTCTTTGTCAACAGTCTGGTTTGATGACGTAGACAGAAAGCAGAGGCGCTTTTGCACGTTGACGTCGGGGCGTGAGACGCCCACGTACAGTGCTTACCTCATGACAAGGCTGACGGCGACAAGCCCAGCAGGACATGAGGATTGAATTAGGCGTCGGACCTTCAAAAATGGGGATGAAGACACGTGTGTGAGGCTTGATTCTGATGAAAACAGACTGTTTACATGAACCTGATGAAATATTACTTTTTTGTCACCGTAAATGTACAAGCACGTACATATCTCGATGGAAACTGTATTTTACATGATTTTGATGAAACCCCACTATCTGGACTGTCGTACGCGACAAGATCATAATGGAAGCTCTGTTTTAATTAAAGTAATTAAACATTACTATTTTTTCTACCCTCGTACATGATAGATGATTTTAATGAATCATTTATAATTTACGTGATTGTGATCTTGTGATGAAACCATTTTGTTTGCTTGTCTTTTCTAAACTGCAGCTTATACCGTTAAGCAAGATTGTCCAGGCGTAAATAGCCAATGACCCATGTGAAAAGACACCTGAAAAGGACACCGGTTAGTTGTCATTAAGCGTGTTTGTGCTGTTTTCCGATTCTGCAACCGCTAACGCACGTACTTCCAAGATGTTGCCCTAAAATAAGGACAGTCGGTTAGATTAGTTATCATTTTCTGCAGTAGTCCCATCCTTGCCACACATTCCCTCTTTCCCCCTCCCTCCTCATGCGCAGAACTTTATTCTTCATGCAACCAGCACGCAATGAGACGCATGTGAGGCTGGATCCTGACGAAAACCTTCTACATACATGAACCTGATATCGATGAATGTTCTTCGCCGTAATCATGTATCATGTAGAAAATAGTATACTGTTCATCAGGATCGTGTAAATATAATTCAAACAATAGCATTTCACCGGATTAATGTTTGACAGGGAGTTTTTGTCAAGATTTTGTAGGTAGTTGTATATAATTCCTGTGAAAAATAGTAATGTTTAGTCAGGTTCATAAAAAATATTGTGTTTTAAACATTCACCTCACACACGTGCTTTCATTCTAATCTTTTAAGGTCCGACGCCTAATCAGAATCTTTTACCACCATCGTCGTCGTCGTCGTCCATCATCATCATCATCATCATCATCATCATCATCATCATCATCATCATCATCATCATCATCATCATCATCATCATCATCATCCTTTTCCACCCATCTGTGATTGAAGGACGATCTGTTTCCAACCTGTTGGTCAGTGGTGGTTTCATCTCTCCCTCTGTGTGTGTTTCGTTGTTTTTCACTAGAGTGTCTGTGTCCATCGTCCGCGCGAAGTGTGCATGAAATGTGTTCTCGCGCGTTAAAAATCCACATTTTATTTTTTTATTTTATTTATTATTTTATTTATTTTATTTATTTTATTTATTTATTTATCATCATCATCATCATCATCATCATCATCATCATCATCATCATCATCATCATCATCATCAAGCCTAACATAAGACTGTCCAGATAGCGGGGTTTCATCAAAATCGTGTAAAATAGAGTGTTTTCGCCAAGTTCACATGGGTAGTGCGTGACTACGGTGAAAAATAGTAATGTTTGATCAGATTCATGTAAATAGTCTGTTTTCATCATGATGAAGCCCCCCACCATCTCGCAGCGAGGCTCCCAGACATGACGTAGCTATAATAAATCATTTTCCAACTCCTAACACAAAGTTTACGTCGATTACGCCAAAACTTCAGCCGCAAAAGTATGGCGACTTATTGGATGTGACTGTGAGCTGCCTAATGTAGTGAAAATTAAGTGAAGGACATCCCCCCACCCCACTCTCTCTACCTCTCTCTGTGTCTCTCCCTCCATCCATCCAAAACTTATTTCCTTCGGTTATTTTCTGCTCTGTTTGGTCTGCCTTCTTTATCCGCCTTGTTGGTCCGCCTTTCTTTCTTTCTTTCTTTCTTTCTTTCTTTCTTTCTTTCTTTCTTTCTTGATGTATAATTCTGATCGAAAATCAGAGGAGAAACTTCTGTCTGTATACAACAATGTCATGCTGTCGTCACCTACACAGGTCTTCCCTGTTAACATACAGTTCAAATCCATGCCGTAGTTCACGTTGATCACTTTGTCTTTATTGTGCGCGCGTGCTGCTTGACCCGGAAAGTTGTGCCTTGGGAAATAAAAGATTCTACCGCCTTTGTTTGCTGACTCGGAGGGATGGGCTCCCCTGCTCCCACGAACATTCTAATGATTCATCCAGCCTATTTTCTAAATGACTTCCATTTTTTCCTATATATGGGAATCAACAAGCTAGTATGTGTCTTCAGTTTTGTTTTATTTTATTTGAAATTTGGTTTTAGTTTATTTTATTTACGCCGAAATAAATTTAAGGCTGCCGGTGCCTGCGCTACTGCATCTTACGTTTGCATGCACGCGCAACAAACCAACACCCGCTGTTCTCTGCACGTAGCTAGAGCCCTGTCGCGTTCGCCCCCCACCCTCCGCTGAAGTATTCTGCTAATAAAGAGGGGAAGACAGTACATCCCTTCTCTGATCGCATTTTTTGTGTCTTGCATCCGCACGTGCAGCAAGCTTTGAGATAAAGCAAATTGCGAAAGACGGTTAATTCCTGTCAATGTTGGACGCGTATCGTAGAATCATTAGCCTCTGGTGCAAGACTTCTACAGTGAGAGCTTATTGATATCGTGTTGGACATTTACATCGTCTCTGGCATAACCTGTCGTCTACAGCCTCTCCCCGTGCCCATTTACCTGCATCACCAGTTCGACTTCGCAACAAGCCATCACCACCTCTGGTCCGCAATCTTTTTTTCCTCGGTCATCTGGCTTGGAACACAGCCTGCCTCAGTCCATACACAAGCTACCTGCACTCTCTTCTTTCAAAAGTTCTCTGAAATCCAATCTTTTCTATCTCCCATAATATATTTCATCCTCCCCTGTGTGGGCCTATTCGGGGAAAGCTTAATACGTGTTCGAAATGCCAGTGTCTGCTTGTGACTCGGCGTGAGTGAGAGAGATTGTGTGTGCGCCTGCAGGCGAGTACGTGCGCCTTGAATTATTTTATAAGATATGGCGCCTTGTAAATACTAGGCCTACTATTTTCGAATCTGTGTATGTATATTATGTGCGTGTGTAAATAGATGTGAATGTTTATCCATATAAATACGTATATGTGTATCTGTATGGATCTGTATCTGTATTTGCATGTACAGTAGGTGAAAGAAATAAAGGAAATGCATATGTCCATTTATCGACGTGTTCGTAGACCTACCTGAATGCTCTAGTCGTCTTTCCATTGTTTAGCCATTACATTCACGGGTTGTCAGGGCAATGTCAGGAACAGATATTTGAATCTGTGGGAAGCTACAAGCAACAAAGATCGGGTTATTAAAGCATCTTACCCCTCAAATGTTTTTATAATCGAGATTTGTGGGACACATAAGACTTTAAAATTTACGTCCGTACTTGCACAAACAGCGGCAAGATAACCAACACGCCTCCACATGACTTTCAGTAACAATTAGCGAGCCACTCCCATAGACCAACAAGTGGGGTTCTATAGGGCCCGACGTATTTTATAACCTTTCTGCAGACGTGAATCATACGCATTTCAAACGAACTGCTTTATGGACAGTCACAATGTGCATGAGAAACAGAGGAGAGGCAAGGACGGACAGGGTGCAGCGAGAAAGTCAGAGAGATGAATGAACTATGGGAGGGAGAGCGAGGGGAGAGAGAAGAGAGATTGTATGGAAAGGGCAGAGACTAAAGGGCTATTTAAAAGAAAGACGAACTCATAGACTGAAGGCAGACCCAGAAACACGTCTTCACGCTTGCTTGCCGCTACGTAGAGACGGTGGGTTTCGGATTGTTTGAATTAACGTAACCAACATAATTAGACCTGCACGGCCTCAACTCAGCACCTGCTGAAAACAGAGATATCACGTGACCATCAGCGCACGTCATCGTCTGCAAAAGAAGGCAAATTGTCCAGATTCCTTCCGCGACCGATCGGGTGCATACGTCATCCGTTTGGGTTTATCAGCAGAAGAGAAGCTACAGCTGGCTGGTGCAGGTGCACAAGGTGGAAACGTCCACTAGAAGCTATATACTGGTGCTGTGATGCCAAAACACTGAGAGTGAGAGACAAGAAAGGGGG
Source organism: Lanistes nyassanus (assembly GCA_004794575.1). Taxonomy (NCBI): domain Eukaryota; kingdom Metazoa; phylum Mollusca; class Gastropoda; order Architaenioglossa; family Ampullariidae; genus Lanistes; species Lanistes nyassanus. Next base: position 309,264 of record SMGT01013933.1, on the reverse strand, counting down.
TGAGGGCAGAGGAGAGAGAGGGGAGGGAAGGGGATGTTGAAAGGGATGATAAAGGGGAGACAATTTAAAGGGAGGGGAAGGGAGAATAATAAAAAGCAGCTTATGGCATGCGGCCGACAGACATTCAAGCAGCTCATATATCTAGGCCAGACAAACAAAGTGAGTGGGTGGGTGGATACAGGCAGAAAGGGCTGGAAGAAAGAGACGGAAAGGAAAGACAAAGAACTGGGTGAGTATAGGTTTTGGTAGAAAGAGCAGAAAAAAGGGAGAAGAGAAAAAGAAATAAAAAGAAAGGAAATGTGGTAAAAGTACAATTCTCCCTGAAAAAATGCTATCCTTATACAGGTGCGCACATATAAAAATCGTTGCATTACAGCAGCAAACGTTCAAGGGTGATTTGTTGAAATTTGCGCTCAGTACAGACAAAATGTAGTTTTTTCACTGCTAGCCACATTAAGCAATGACAGTCTGTGTATTACGTCTGATACAGGTGGTTTCAATGACGACAGTGATGGTTGTCTGGTTACTATGACTTCGGAAGACTCTTGAGCATAGTTCATACATATCTTTGTATAGTTCATACATAACTTTGTTTCACCCTGCTCCAAAAGGTGCGTTTTCGAAAAGAAAAAAAAGTATTTCGTCCAGTGTTAGATTTGAGCACAGACTGCACTCCAGGTAAAACTCTACAGCTCTTAGATCAGATGCCAAGTGAAAGAGCAGGCGGAATGAGGAGTTGGGTGGGAGGGGGTGAGGGGAAGAGATGCCGATTGCACAACCAAATCGATTTTCACGTCCAGGTCAGCTCCTGTGCCCTGGCCAGAAATCCACTCAGGCGAGGTCTGGGCGAACTTTACTGCAAAGAGTGCAGAAGAAATGTCATCAGTTATCACCAATCTGTTGCCGCCAGCCCCGGGAAAAGCACTTTTCTGAAACAACCCAAACCTGCTCGGTTTTTTTTTCTTGTGGTAGATGACCCGTCAGTCTTTGATTCTGTTCGTGTTATCAACTGTTTTTGTGTAATAGTGCAGCTTCGTCACAGAACTAACCTGGTTAAGTGTTTATTTCTAATGGATGTCTTTTGTGAAGAAATGGGGTCATAACGGGCACGCACGCACGCACCGCGCCCCCTTACACACAGAGGCACACAAGCATATACGCATGCACCCACACGCAAACACGTCCACGCACCCATACAGGCACCTACACGCATACACACAGGTTCACACACACACACACATAAAACACACAAAAGACACAAAAGATCTTATTCACTTGGAGACTGTCCACGTGCACACTATGAGGTCTTCAGCCAGAAGATTCCCCCCCCCCTCCACATGCACACGCCAGTATGCACTTTAATGTAGCCTACAAACACGCGCGGACTCCTACAGAGACACGCAAAGGCGTGCGTCATGACACTCGGGGTCACTCGCGGTACGATCGATGCAGTCGTTACTTTCTGTGCTGCTGAAGTCGTCGCCAGCTTTATTGCTAGACGCCACGAGCCACCCTAGGCTACACAAATGATTTAACGCTCCATTAAATAAATGGTCACTTTATTTGCTGTTAATTAGTTCTTCACCCCAAATCAGGAGCATGCATGCCTAGCACCCAGAACTGTGTATGATTTTATGTGTAATGTGCTATGACACAATGAACGTTAGAGGTACAGTATACGTACTAAAATGCAGGTACGAGTCATGGTACTGGTATATATTGCAAGAGAAATAATAATAATAATAATAATAATAATAATAATAATAATAATAATAATAATAATAATAATAATAATAATAATCGATTAAAATTCAGCTAGTTCTCCGAATCAAATATTACAGCTATATGAGAATTACAGCAAATTCAGTTACAACTAATTTCATTAAATTTAAAGTTAACGCAGTTGTAAGCAGAAAATTAGCGGGAAGGCGTCAGTCTGCTATGAGTTACCCTCAACACGTCTTGGCTAGGCCAGAACATCAAACTCTTTCCTAAAGACTAACTGCGGGTGATTTCAAGCAGTTCGAAAACTTTCTAACAACAGTAATAAAGGTTGGTGGCAGGTGAAGATGACTAAAATAACCTTGTTATCAGGGTGAGCAGTTTCGGCGTGTCTTCTTTTGAGCTGCATAAAATAGACTGAGCAACCAGCAGAAGAAGATTACAGACCGATATGATATACGAACACTTACTGCAAACAGCTCACCATATTTAACCTAGTCAAGAGACAAACTAAAAGACTTGTCGAAAAAAAAGGGAAAGAAAAACGTTCAATCTCGCTTCTCGTTTCCTTGATTCAAAGACGTCGGGTGACGACGGCTGCATGATTTTCTTAATCTCTTTGCTTCTTACTATTATTTACAACATAAATATATTTTTGTATAACTTTTTGTTTCGTTTAAATTCTACGTCCCCCCCGGGGGGGGGGGGGTTAAGAATAAACCTTCCCTTGCCTTGATTTCGGAATAGTAGCAAACAATCGAGAAACGTTTCATTTATGGAAACATTTTGGGTTTGTGAAAACCCAGAATTGACTTAATGGAGAAAATATTGCTGTTTCCCGTATGTGCAACACTGCCATCAAACTGGCAGATGGTGCAACCAGTGTGTAAAATCATGCTACGCGTCTCATGCTGCTTGGCCGTATGTGCAAAACACAATATATTTTTGTTTATTAGGTGTTAACCTTGGTGTCTGCTCCTTCTCTCTCTCTGTGATCGCCTCGGTGGTCTATAGTGGTCAAAGCGTCCACTTCTGAGGCGGGAGGTCGGTTCGCGCCCCAGCTGAATCATACCTGTATAAGACATAAAAATTGTCAATCTACTAGCTGCCCTGCCAGACGCCTGGCACTATAGGGAACAGTACTAGGACTCGCCCGGTGTCAGCATGTGACTGGGTGGGATTGAAGCCCGTGTTGCAGTCCCACGTCTGGCAGCACATTGTCTAAGCACCACCGTCCTGACATGCACTTAGTTTGCGGCGGGACGTTTAGAACCAACCAACCAACCAACCAACCAACCAACCAACCAACCAACCAACCAACCAACCAACCAACCAACCAACTAACCATTTCTCTCCACCTCTCTCAAGTACTGTTTATGGAATCTTTCGTTTCAATTGTGTGCTTTATGGATGCTGATTATTGCAATGTGACAGCCTGTATTATAGAGTATCTTGATTGCAAAGTACGTTCACTCTAATCAGTCTAAGACTAATGGCCCATATGCTGAAATAAAGCGTAAAGTCTAAACTCTCTCTCCCCCCCTTCATATTGGCACGTATAATACACGCACAATTAAGTAAGCACGCATGCTCGCAAAATATGGAGATTTTGCTTCGAAGAAACCCTGCTGGCATGTACGGCGCCATCTGGTTCACTGACACCTGTGCTGGCTAGCAGCCTAGGAATCTTTGGCCTGCAGGCGAAGAATGTTGGAACTATTCCACTCCAGCTTTTGATTTCTTTTTTTCTTTGGCACAATATGCAGTCCCACGCGACTTGCACACACTGCACCATACTCACAGCAGATGCGGAAAATCGATTAGAAAAAGACGCGGAGAGCTTCACAAACCCACAGAAATAGCATGTAATAATCGACATGTTTTGCTTTGGACGTTGCATTTGGTTGTTTTTACTGATCAGCGGATCTTGATGATGGCCGAGGTTATCCGCACTCCGTCGTGCGGCAGGCAGTCTGGTCGAGGTTATCCGCACTCAGGCGTGCGCGGTGTGGATTAGGTGACGTTATCGATAGGCCCTGTCATGTTGTTGTCAACTTTCTGCGAAGTCTTACATGTGATTTGCATCATCGGTGCTTATGTACTCCTAATATTACATGTTGCAAAGTATTGTAGGCCTACTGCCCAATCATTTCTTTTTCTTTAAACACAGTAACGATCGAAGGCTGTATAGTCTGATACAGAAGATAACACAGTAAAAGGCGGTTAAAGACAACTTACTAGAGCAGAAAAGTTGTCTTTAACCACCTTTTAGTGTGTTATTTTTTCTTTCTTTTTTGTTTTCGTTTCTTGTCGTTTTCTTTTAAATGAGTGTTTATTCCAACTGCGAACAATTCTTTTATCAGATGTGTATAAGAAATGTTCATATCAATTTGTATTATTGTGTAATACAATCTGTGTTCTACTTCAAGCAGCGCTAAGTAATAAATTAATAAATGACAGTAATCCCTAACAGTTCCCCACCCACCAAAAAAAAAAATTAGTAAACTAACATGGGCTTCGAACCTGAAACCTGTCCCTGGAATCCTGATTCTATACCACTCAGCACGGTTATAAGAAGTGGCGTTCAAGAGGGTGATGCATGGCATTAGTGACTCCTTGTCATAACCCTAGCCTAGGGAATCGAGTTACAGGTTCGTAAACACAGCAGCCACTACCTATTTGAAAAGCAGTCTCGAAATTCTCCACGGAAGCGAAGCTATCGCCAACCTTCAAAATATGCAACCGGAAGTCGGATGTCGTTTGGGACATGCACAGAACTCGATTCGTGCGAATAACCATGGACCCTTCATACGACATCCATCCATCCATGGAATAACCTAGCCCAATGAATGAGTACCCCCCCCCCCCACGGACTTCTTACATAGTTAGGAACTCTGTGATCCCCATCCCCGCTCTTCGCACTCCGTCGTGCGGATAACCACTACCCTCAATGACAAACGACGAACGTATGAGTACAACTACGTGTTTTGTGCACTGCAGCTTCTTTTGGTCCTTATGTATACATTGCTCAGGTTATTAGCTCATCTGCTCTGAAAAGGTTGGTTGTGGGGCGGAGGAACAATGGTCTGCATATCATAACATCGGCAAGACCCTCTTTTGGTCTGTAGATGTGGGAGGCAGGGACAATACCGTACGCGCGTCCTCTTTTGAACCAAGTGCGGGTGTCCGCAAACGTTTCCACCGGCAACTGGGACGGAAGTCACATGAGCAAAACACAGTCACATGAACAAACAAAATGGTGACCCCACACAGTTCTATCATGAACGACAGCAGGACAGAACTCGTAAGGGAAGATTACTGTTCCCCAACCAAAAAAGAATTTCTCGTCTACAAAAGACGATGGCTAATGGTATTCGTCGTTTGCGTGGTCAATGCTTCGAATTCAATGGTTAGTTATGTGATGGTATTGAATACATGCACCTATACTTTCCGATCACGATATCATCTCGTTTGCTGTCCAGTCATGAAAGTGCCATGGTGCTAGTTCCAGTGCAACCATTTTAATTATGAAGCCAAGCTTCTTTAAAAAAAAACGAAAGCGTGCACCAAACCGCTACATGCACATTGTACACTTGTATTCAGTTTGATCCAAAGAAGTGGCAGCTGGACTTATGCCAAATTAATATAATTTCCAAGACCCAACTTTAATTCTTCTAATCATACGTTTTTGGACATCTTTATTACTTGAAAAATACCGAAACAGTTTATTGAATGATCTAATATTTATGGAGTTGTGGCAGTCAAATAAATATCAATAAAATCAAAAACCAATACAATCAAATAAATGTGACATGGAAACAATGAAGATTTTCATTATCAGTGAAGAATTACACATTACATAACTCGATCAACTCTTCACACTTAGATTTATGTCTGCTGCTTTTTTGTTTCAGATATGGATTTGTTTTTCTCCAATTACAGACATCACTACCGCATACTACAACATAACACCTATGCAAGTCAACTGGCTGTCACTAATATATGTGGTATCTTCGATTCCTCTGGGCTTTGTGGCTGCATGGCTATTAGATACGCTGGGGCTTCGAACTAGCGTAAGTTCTGAGTACAGTACTGTAGCTGTCTATCACAGTGCAAAAGATAAATAATTACTGGCATGATTACTTTCAGTTTGACACTTGAAATTGTGTACCAAATCACCAATTAAAAATGTCTCCTTAGCAGCCTCTTTTAAGTAAAATTCTAATTATAACATACTGAAGAAATAACAGCTTAAGAAAACCTTCAGCATGATCTTGGGTTTTTATCCCCTCTTTTCAGATTATACTGGCTTCATGGTTAAATTTCATAGGGGCACTTCTCAGGAGCCTGACAACATCAAGCATATTATCGCCAGATGCTTTATATCCAGTTCTGCTGGTGGGACAGTTTCTGGCTGCCTGTGGGCAGCCTTTCATCATGTTTGTGCCAACCAAGCTGGCTGGTGTTTGGTTTCCAGACACCCAGCGTGCCCTTGCAAACACATTAGCTTCCATGGGTAATAGTTGATGAGAAGAACACATAGAATGAATGCATGTATGTGCATGCATCCACATGTGTTGAGAAGTGGATGTGTAGGATGTATGACAGAATAGAGCAAATTAATACGAGATTAAGCCATAATATATATACACATGTAAGGACATATGCAAAGCCACATAAATTTTTTTCCTTTTGTACACATACCCACATTTATATACACCAACTTTGCTTCTTACCCACTCCTCTGTGCACCTGCCCCATATGCAGAGTGTACACCCTTGTGATTTTGCCTTCATTACGATTATAGTGCAGTCTGGTTAATGTGAGTTTTAGGGAACAAGAAAAGAGTTGTTTACTAATTTCTAATGTCATCAGATGCTTTAGCTAGACTGCAATGTCTAATTTATTATTATTATAATCATCTTCGCCATCATCCCCAAGTTTTCTTTTGTAGCCAATCCTTTGGGTATTCTTATTGCCAACCTAATTGCTCCAAGACTGGTCGTTGTACAAGCGGATATGCCAAAACTTGTGAGTACAGTAACTTCTTTAAAATCTTCTCATCTACTGTGTAGGGTAAAATGTTTTTCAGTAAATAACTAGACAGTTTATGACAGACTGTAACAAGAGATAATGGTATAACAGATAAAAATTGTTTCTCGCAAGGTTTGCCTAAGGTTGTTGCGTGACCTGCGTAGTGTGTGTGTGGGGGTGGGGTGGGGGTTTGAGAACCCCATTTTTCTGTGGGCCAGCTTCATGCGCGGTGTTCATCTCCTTTCGCTGGCTGCCTTACCTTCCCTACCCACCAGTCACGTACCCATTCACAGCTGTGGTTAACTAGGTAGAGTGTGGTGTGGCGCATGGGTTTCAAACCAGCACCTTCAGGTTTGGAGGCCAGTACTCCTGTGACTACTCTATTGTTAAATAATCTAAAATGAACAGAGAGAATTCAAAGGTGGAGACAAAAATATTTGGACATGCAGGTGTATGTGTTTTTGCACACATGCTCTTGCCCATTTGCAAGTATGAACATATGAGCATCTCATATTTCACCTGTAATAAATTACGGAAGTGTTTCTTTTGTCGTTCTTCTAGCTGTGGGTGTGCACAGGGGTTGCTGGTTTTGGAACTGTTTTAGCAACTTTAGGGGTCTGCAGCAGCGTGCCACCATCCCCACCCACCACTAGTGCTGCTGAAGGGACTGAACCCTTTTTTCTTGGTCTGAAAAAGGTGAGCCATCACTAGAGAAATTGTGTGCTCTCTGAAAAAATAATATGGCAAAGATAGTACAAATGACAACTTTCTTGTTGGATAGATGGAGATTTTTTCCAGTATGAAGCAGTGTGTTCAGTTTTGTTATGCTTGAGCTTTTTTTATTGTGGATATTGAGTCATTTATGATCCTCTCTCCCTGTCTCCCCCCCCCCCCCCCCCC
>SMGT01013933.1:280168-301583 GCA_004794575.1 Lanistes nyassanus | reverse complement strand
CCCCCGACCCCCTCAGTGGTCTAACAGCTAAGGCTTCTGCTTTAGAGGTGGGAGGCCTGTGGTTCACACCCTGGCTGTTATATCTACGACTTAAAAATAGCCTTCTAGTAGCTGTCCTGCCAGATACCTGGCACTATAGGGAACAGTACTAGGACTGGTTGGTCGGAAGACGGTAAAATGTGACTGGGTGGGACTGAAGCCTGTGTTGGGACACCAGTCCCAGTGTAGCAGCATGTTATTGTTAACGTGTCTCAATCAACACCATCCTGATATGGACTTCAAGCAACAAAATCCAACCATGCCTCACCCCCCACCCCCACACATCTGTGGATAAAGAGAGAGAGATTATTCAGAAAGAGAGTGAGGATGTGTGGAAGTATCATAGAGCAGAAATAAGAAAATTTTTCATTTAAACAGCTGCTGAAAGTGAAGTCCTACTGGATCCTTTTCATGGTGTTTGGAGCAGGCCTGGCTGTCTTTACAGCCTTAACCACATTTCTGGAGCAAATCCTCTGTCCTCGAGGCTACAGCAATGTATGTGAAAGCTTACTGGTTGCATCCCCTTGCAAAATTCTTTGCACTTTTGTGTTTTGAACTTTCTGACTTGTAAGTGATGTTTGTTTCCATCTTCAACAACTCCTGTCACCTGACCTTCTGTAGAGCAGTGTTCTTCAATGAATGTTCTCTTCTGAAGGTAATAAACATAGTACTGTTGTCCTTATGGATGTTTTACATTTTTCTGCCTTTCTGATTCATTTTAGGCATTTATCCATTTTTACTTTTTTTGTAATCTTATCTTTATTTTGTTCCTTTCTTCTTGCCTTTTTCTTCACACATGCTTGGTTCATCAAGTCCATCATGTTGACAGTCACATTGTGTAGTCGAGAAAATTAATAAAGAACAAATGAGGACCGAGCGCTTAAATTATCGAAAGATAACTCCAACAAAGGTACTGGCAGTGCTCAAACATAGCCGTATGCAGACATATGTGCCCAAGGTAGCTTACCGTACCCAAACACGTAGCAAAGAGAGGGCCGAAAGAAAGGAACTTGGCAGATCCTCAAAAAAAGATCTGCCATCCCTTTCTTTATAACGGCGCTGTTCTTCACACAGCTAACCCTCAGTGCACAAAGTGTGCATACAGAGAATCCATGTAAATGTAGTCAGCCCACTCACTAAGCGTGTACTGACAAGGAAATTAGAAACTAGAAACTTAACTAAAGTGTCATGTGAAATAGGTTTAAAAAAAGCACAAAAACAAAATAAACATTCTAGCCATGTCAATTTGATTTCCAAGCTTTAGCAGGTGTATATTTGCTAAAAAACAGTCATGCTAACCAGTCTGTGTGAATCTCTGAGACTGAGGTATTTGTAAACCTTTAAACTCATGCAGAAGAATGAGATGATAGCTCATTATCTGTTAAATTAAGTGACTACAAATCAGTGTGTTGACCCCAGCAAATCGAAAGCAGAAGTGTATCGAAACAAGAAGTCGTATAAACCTGCAGGGACTGGCAAAACAAACAAAGAAAAAAACTTGACATGATAATAATCTAGTAAATGTAATTTCGTGGTCTTGAAGTTCTATTTGGTATGATTGTTCGTGGTCTTATATGCAAGTTATCTTGGAAGTATATTAATCTGGCTGGGGGTGTAGGTGGATCAGCATTAAAGTATTACAGACCCACAAGGTACATGCCTATTCATCTTTTAGACCCACAAGGTACATGCCTATTCATCCTTTAGACCCACAAGGTACATGCCTAGTCATCCTTTAGACCCACAAGGTACATGCCTATTCATCCTTTAGACCCACAAGGTACATGCCTAGTCATCCTTTAGACCCACAAGGTACATGCCTATTCATCTTTTAGACCCACAAGGTACATGCCTATTCATCCTTTACAGGATTTTGCTGGACTCTGTGGAGCGTTGCTGATTGCTTGTGGAATAGCAGGAGCAGGTGTAGCAGGAGTCATTGTGGACAAAACCAAGCGTTTTGAGGAAGTGGCCAAGGGAGGCTATGTTGCTGCTATCCTTGCTGGAATTGTCTTCACAGAGGTTAGCCCTTCTGTTGTTTTTATGTGGAAGTTGCAAAGAGTGTATGCGATTTGAGATGCCAGAAAAATGCAACTTCAGCTTCAGAAGATAATGGAATGTATTTATGGTTTCGACTGGACTCAGATTGACTGAAAAGTGTATTCTTTTCTCCTTAACAGATAAGCCGCTACAGAGACTTAGAAATACCTGTAGCTATCTCAGTGGGTGTTTTTGGATTTTTTGGCTTTGGTGCCTATCCTGTATCCATGGAGATGGCTGTGGAAGTTTCGTATCCTGTTGCAGAAGCAACAAGCTCTGGGCTGCTTTTTATATCGGGGTAAATGTTATTACTTTAATTCTTATGGTGCGATAGACCATGATTGTGGCTTTCCCTTTTAAGTGCAGTACAGCTCGTGGCAGCCATGCATCCTTCAATTTTAAGCGTGATGTTTGCTTGGGTATTTAATTATGTCCGTAATGGTTAAGGGTTAAATATAGAGTAAGGGTTAAATATAGAGACTAGTGCTTTTTCTGCATCTATTTCTGTCGTCCTTGTGTCTGCTGTTTTAGTTGTATGGCTGCTTTTTCCCTCCACCAGGTTTTCCTTCTTGGCTTTCACTTGATGAAACTCTCTCCTCTGCAACAATCATGACTTGCAATCATCACAAGTATTCAAACAGGCATTATAAAAACACACCTCTTTTGTCAACACTTTCGTTGATATACTGGCTGTCCGACAAACATTTGTACACCTGTAAGCTACAAATATCGGGTCTCAGTGGGATAGCTGACCTATAACACTTAACTGGGGCTACTTGTTCTGCAGTGTACTCTAAAACGCAAAGCACTTCATCTTTTACCTCACCTGCTGACTGTGCTATTTCTTGTTTTACCGTGATGTCAATTAGTCAAATGTTGCTTATAGTATATATATATATCTTGTGATTAATGACTGATGCTGTAGACTTCTTGATTTTTAGATGTTTACATGCCTCTTCATTGTTCAGATGTGTTCTCACACATTACAAATCTTAAAATAAATTGTCCTGTTCCCATTTTTTTCTCATTATCTCCCTTGCTTCAAGAGCACCACATCTCAAGCACCAGACATTGACCGCCCCGCCCCCCTCTTTTTTTGGTGCATACACGTGCTGTATAAATACTTTTTGGAAGAGTTGCATTCAGTAAGAAAAAAAAGGTACAGTTTTGAATGGTGGAAGAAACTTCTTGCCTGTTAAAGATTTTTTTATTTAAATATCTGCAGGCAGATTCAGAGCTTGGTATACATGCTTGCTGCACAAATGCTGACTCAGCCATTATCCACAATAGAGCAGAGTCATGCCACTGCATGTTATGCCGATGGCAACTCCACCTCTAATACACCTCAGGACTGGACTGGTAATATATTTCTTTGTCGGCATGTTACATGACCAAATAATTAGAAGCACAAAGCTAAACTTTAGTGGAAATATCAACTACAAGAGCACATGGTTAGCATATTTCTTTGGCCTCACTGTAGCAAGTAACCTCTATAACCATAACACAGTATTAAAATCTAACAGCAAAAGTGACAGGGATTTTCATGACCAGAAATCAGGAAGCTGCAAAATGTTCACCAGCCCCATGGGTTTAGTAACTAAATTATTGGACTAACCGCACAACTGAAAAGCGGAAATAATGTTTTCTACCTGCAGATCACACCATCCAAAATCATTTCCTCGGCCTTCCCTGTGCCAGTCACCAGCTGACAAGCCAAAACGGGGAGAGAAAAGTTTCCTGCATACGTTCCAAAACACGAAGTCATTCCTTCAGTCTAAAAATTGCACCATTCATCAACTGACAAGAAAACAACAACAAAAAGATGTTTACCACTAAACTGTGGACACCATACCTTTTAGATTTCACATAGCGGATCAGTACTATGCTGTAACAGAGAAGTCATTGTGTAAAAGTGTAGAATGTACATGAAAACCATAACACTGGACCTGTACGGATTAGTAAGAAGCTTAAAGCCTAGTTGAAGCCTTTTAAGGTTCAATTTGAAGACATCAGCCCAACATCCATCTCTTTAAAAATTAGTTTAAACATTGGAACTCATGGCTGAGCATAAAAAAGAGGGAAATTGATAGTTTTTTATTTGGTTATTTGGTCATTTCCCATAAACATCCCAGTTTATAGACACCCACACTCCGACCACCACTGACAACTTTTACTGTTGGGGACTACAAAAAAGCAAACAATAGACAAATGTACTAAAAACAAATGTTATGATTTTTTGATATCATGCCCCATCATTTCCATTAGCATTTTCCTTGTTTTCTGTCCAGTACCAAACCTTTTCCTTGATGGTGTCATGGTCTTGTTTGTGGTCATCTTCCTGATATTCTTCCGGCCCGTCTACCATCGCTTGCTGGCAGAAAGGATGGCTGAGGTGAATGACATTCTCAAGACAGTGGTGGACACAGGTCCAGTAGACATCATTCCTTGACTCTGAGTTGGGACAGCTGGGCAGCTTCTGCAAGTGGCGTAAAAAGACAGCTGGGTATGGTGAAAAGTGTGATTAAAGTGACAGATTTTATGCTCCCTACCTGAATCTCTGCCACCCACATTGAATGACTATGGTTGTTCATGTGGAGTACTTTTAAGGCTGCATAACCGTAACCATAAGTGCTAAAGACAAGAAACAAACTGATTTTTAAATATAAAGGTTTGCTGAATAAAATCCTTATTACCTTAATCTTTGCTGTCTTCTCAAAGTTAACATCCAACAGCAATGGGTTAACTGAGATCCGCTTTCCACAAAATGCTTCTTGTGTATTGCCATGTATCCACCATTTTGAAGACCACCTTGGTGGTCTAGTGGTTAAGGTGTCCCCTTCCAAGGCGGGAGGTCAGTGGTTCGCATCCCAGCCGAGTCATACCTAAGACCATGTTGGGACAGCAGTCCCACATGTGGCAAACTTTGTCTAAGCAACATGTCCTGATATGTACATAGTTTGTGACTGGACGTTAAGCAACAAATAGCTCCCACCCCCACCCCAACTCCACAATTTGGAAACCTAAAGGTGTATGCGAAAACCCATTTCTCCAAACCAGCTTTGATTCATAGTCAAAGGGAAACAAGCTAATAAATGGCAATGCCTAAGCTGCAGATTAAACAGTTCCTTCCCTTTAACAAATCCATGGGAAGAATCAGGAATTCCCACAAGTAATCACTTAAATGTATGTGACTTGCTCACCGTGCTGCAAAGCCTTCACTTAAATGTGTGTGAATGGCAGTGATTGAGCTAAACTGACAAGGAACTCTCTGTACTAGGGCAGCCCAGTGCATAATTTATCTGAGAGAGGATGGAGAGAGAGAGAGAAGAGCAAAAGTGATTGAATGATTGAGGTTTCATGTGCAGGCACATGTATCTTATGGAGTCTTTGTGTTAATAATTGTTTCCTGAACTGGCTGGGTCAAACACTGGAGGATAAATGAAAGAGCTTTTAAATCTGTATGCACCAAGGCAGCTAGTGGATGGTTTTAGAATGATGCATTTTTTAGATGAAGGAAGGGTGCTGTGTGTGTGCATGCATGTATGGACATGTTGAATTTATTTTTGACCATTTAGCATATATCACTTATATACAATGTAGCTTATAACCTGATAACCATAAAACAGTGGCATATGAAAGTTGCTGTACAAGTGGCCTGCCTTACAGAAAAGATTTTTTCGTTGTCATGTCAGTTCACTAACAGTTCACAGCTTGAAAGTATAAAAATCTTTCCACACATCATCTAACCCCTAAAACAGTTTTATACATGGGTGTGTGTGTTCGCGCGCGCACGCGCGTGGTCAGTTAAAGGATAGGTCACAGGCTGAGATGGTTTAGAACAAGTAAAATGTTCCATTTTTGTGGGGTTCTCATGTTCAAGCTCTTAATTTTGTAAAAGGTGTGCAAAACATAAATTAGTATTTTGTGAAAACATTGCAAGGTGTACAGCAATATATTGAGAACTTTACAGTGAAAATTCTGGCATTGATTTCTTGGCATGAAAGCTAGCATTAAGATACTGCGTTGAGAGACTGACAGTAACCCTAACAGTAACCGTAAGCATACTTCAGATACCATAGTTTGCAATTCTGCATATTTTAACTGCAGATGGAAATTTTATGAATAATCTTGATTGGAAATCTGTGTAACTGCTAATATCATACCAATGTGCATACAGACCCAGTTAGCGTTAGTGGCTATATCTGAAATAACAGTGAAGATGTAAAAGTATCTGATAAGATTTATCCAGAAGGAAAGAACTGTGAGACTTTTAAACATCCTGTTGTCTTATCTCTGGTGTTATTCTCTGCTGATTAAGCATCCACCAAGAAGAAATAAAATGAAATTTATCAGATTTGTTGTTGAATGTTTTGGAATTTTCAGCAAGAGCACTTTTTCACTTTTGAAAAAAGCCTGTCACTACTGCATAAAGGGCTTTTCTGGCACTTTGGATCTCATCTAGCAACCTGTTACTGGTTTTCAAAACAGCAAATACAGCGTAATTAAAGGCTACATGATATGTGGGTTTTTTGGTGCCTAACTCCGAAAGTAATGTCAGGGACTTTTTGGTTACTGTAACGATCGTTTGGAAATCGCTGAGATACAAATTGTAAAACAAACTATGTTCTTAATACATGGAAGTACCTGGTGATTTATCTTCCAGGATTCTCTATCTCAAAGTTCATGTGCTACATAAGCATGACTAAACAGCCATGTGTGTGAATGCATGAGTGTAGCATTCAGTATGGGACTGGAAGATTGAAAAAAAAGGCAAGACTAAATTGTGTTTAACAAGCACTTTTACTTTTGCAGCTTTTCTGCACCATTTCAGTAACACATATGCTATCACAATCTCTCAGCATTTCTGTTTCTCACACACACATTTCTGCAATCTTGTATTACAAGTACAGCATACTGTATTTACATACAAATCCTAAAAATTCCTTTGAGAAAATCAACAATCATAATGAACAGTTTGTTAAATGAGCAGGAAAAATGGGCCAGCCACTCTCTGTAACTGCTTTGTATTTACAGAAAGTGGTAACACTTGTCTTTACAGAAAGTGGGGTAACATTTGTCTTTACAGAAAGTGGGCAACATGTCATTATGAGAGCGATAAGTAGCTAAGACCAGTTGCACCAGTGACTAACCAAGCCTGAGGTATACTTTACAACTGCCTTTGAAAGACGAAGTTTAATTGCCACCACAAAACAAGCACAGTCTTTCTCCACACAAGACTGTTTGACTATTAAGTAGATCAGTATTTCACAGCAGCCAAGCACACAGCCATTTCTACAGCAAGTATATATGATGGTGTGTGTGGAAAGAAGGTATCTTTAGCAACAATTGTGTTATGTCTAATTTTGCCTTCATGTTTATCACATTACACCTTAGTAAATTAATTTCTACCAAAAAACAAACTTCCATGGACAGGAGCTTGCAGTACAGCCCATCCCCCCCCCCCAACTGCTTGTCAGCTTGCTGAGACAGACTATGACTGAGTACAGACCCACTGTCTCAAATGTATCTCATCTGAATTGGGAAACTATGCAGCCATACAGATATAACAAAGAGATGTCAGGGGTCTGTGCACAGATAACCTCACACCAAAGTCAAAGACCAACAAGATTAAGACAAAACTGCATATAGTGTTAATGACCTTTCTTTGGGGTCACCTGCCTAAGGTAAGTGAAACAGATCTAATGTAATTTTTTTTAAAGAAAACAGACCCAACTGAACTTTTTCCCCAGGAAATTATGTGTGTGTTGTTGATGGAGAGGAGGGGGAAGGCCAAATTATTGAGTTCCAAAACTGTTCTGAAATAACAATCAGTATTTAAAGTTATGTCAAGGAAAGCGCATCCAATGCATGCATGCATGTGCAGGGTTTGTGTTTCAGAAAAGTGGGTGTTTTGGAGGAAGGGTCATGACAAAAACAATCTAGCACAAGATTCCTATTTTTGAACCATGTTCATGTACTACACAATGGATCCTGGTACTAACAAGTGCAAACAATGAAATTCAGTTAAAATGTTCACTCACCTCTATGTCTGGTTTAAAACACCAAAAGACAGAAAGAAATACCCACCAAATAACTATTAAAAACTAAATTATCAAAAATTAGAAACACTATGCTGCCAAATCATGTGATGTGTCTTTTTAAACAGCAGGAACAATCTACATGGGAAAGCTTTTATAAAGTTCTTGTTTTATCCAAAAGCTGCTAATTTTTTTCTCCCTAGTGACATCACACCTCCTAAATGGTTGCCAGTCTTTTTTAAAACTAAAAGGCAGTAGCACTTTTTGACACACATACGCACATTATTTCCCATATAACAGTTCTGCATATTATTTGTGTCACTGCACTATGATTTTTAATATACAAGACACTTAAAACTCTGCACGAGACCATGTTAGTGAAATGTGTGAGCCATTAAGGCAATATTTTAAGGTTACAGTTGTAAAACAAAACAGCTCTAATACTGGTAATGGCAACTGGATCCTAAACTTGCTATACAACATACTTATCCCCCCCAAAATGAAACTTTAAAATTAAAGTTGAAAAGTTTAATATAGTAAGGACTAAGTGAATATCATTTTTAAAAATTTGTTGGGGACATTTCAGGCTTCCAGCATATACAAGTGTTCCACCTGTGTAAATTGGCTTTAAAAGCATCACAATACAAGCTACCCACTCAGCCATGATCTATCTTTACTTTTCTAGATTATGCACTGAACCCTAACTCTTAATACCTCATGATCAGTTTTCTAGCTAAACTATACTAAAGCAAAACTTTGTATGGATTCTCATCTCCATCTCTCAAACATCCAGAAAGATTCCTAGAATGTTAAAAAAAAATCTGCAGGAGTCTGAATTAGTGATCTGCAACAGGGTGGTCTGCCAAGCTGTGGGGACTAAAAATAAAAACATCTTAAGTAGTATGCTGGCAGATATAAGGAAATACAGTGATTGCATGCATGATTACAGCCCACAGAGAAATTAGATTACATTGTTTGCTCAGAAGCAGCCAGCACTGACCTAACAAGGGTAGCTACTCCTACTGGAAGAATTTATAAACTGTATACACGCATTGACTTAGATGTAAAATGTTGGCCACCCTTCCATGAGCTACATTTATAGTGTTTGAAACCTCCCAAAATAACCCAGAACATCTTTCTCTCTACAACACGACACAAAGGAGCTTCTGTTTTTCTTAGTTTTACTAACTGCCTTTCATTTTCAGATTTTAAAAACCCACCAACAAGTACCAATACAGATAATCATAAGTAGAGAGGTTAATATTCTTGATCTGAGAATAGAACTTGGCACTCACAGCCCGTAAACATATTAAAGGACTTATTTACACTTGTGAGTTTGTCTTTGCCTTTAAAACAATGTAATGTACAGAACCATTTTCCCTGATTTCATTTTCACATTCTGCTGAGACTAGTTTCAAATAACTGTTGCTTAAAAGGTAACGAACTTTTAATGCCAGAGTACTCTGCATGCACACTTTTAAAAAAATGCACTCTTAGTGTACTATCTCAGGGGACATAATCTACTCGTACAAGTGATTGCTCTGTTCACATATTATCACAACCTGAACCTCAACTTTCTCTTTATAAAAGTAAAAATTACAGCTTACATTAGTTACAGTTAGCAATGTGATTGTTTCTGACAACGTACATGGACTACCTTGTCTGGAAAAGCTGATGACTGTGACACCTTTCACATAACTGTCCTAAGAAATGTCACCCACTGGTCTTCGCTTGATCCAAAACGTATTTGCAAAGTACATGTATTCAACTCGAGTCCTGCAGCACTTTGCCTCCGGTCTTGTCCAACATTGTTTTATCATAGCTTTACTTTAAACACTATAACACTAAAAGTTGCACTGACATACAAGGATGATTTCAACAATAAAAATTGTGACTCACAGTCTGCAATTAGTGTGTGCATGTGAGAGGAGGGGAAAAAAGATCAGAACGTTGACTGCCATGGGCAAGGAATGGAAGAGTTCTGAAATTTGACTAGTTGATTTACATGCACAACATGTAATAGTTATGACAAAGAATTCATTTCCCCCCTAAGCAATGGTTAATCTAAATTCTATGTGCACAGTGTATACTTCAGAAGTAATGTAATAGTCTGCTGTCTACAGACAGAAAATATGATGCAAGAGGCTAGAACTCTCTAGACCTTCCTCACTTGTATTATCACCATTACCCAATATCCTGGGCGATCACAGTGCAAAAGGGAAGCATTCATCGTCACCTACAATGTCCCAAACGCCTAGCACAGTCAGACTGCAAGATCAGATCATGTCTACTACATCTGTGTTCAGTCCTAACTGAAGATTTAAAATCATGACTATACCTTTCCTTCATAAACTCACTATACTTCAAACACCTTTCATACCTTTGGATCACAGTTCACACTATAATGACCATTTATAACGAACTTTCAAGCCTAAAACTTTAGTGACGTTTCCATACTCAGCAATTAAGAATATATTTCCTTAATAATTTTTCTTAGACTTTAGATATAATTCTGCAAAACTCAGATCTTCTTTCTTCAGACATTACTTAAGCGATTCAGGATCCTTTATATTTCAGCATTTAAGGAAACTAAAAGTTTTATCTGCTCTCATGCTCACACTTTACAGTCAGAATGTTGCACATCTCATAATCACATGCTGCACAGGATCATTTTTGTGATCGGCTGAACACGGTCTAGGCTAAGTCAATGTCTTTTAGATCAAGATCATGAGAATTCAAAAGTTCTGCAGCATCCAGGGCTTCCCTAACAGCAACAAGATACTGACCTTGCTTTTTCTTGTTGAAACGCAACCTAAACTCTTCCCGAAATGGACGTAAATTTGCAGATTTTATCTGTGTCCTGCTTGAAGTTCCAAATAAAGACACAACAACCACATGGGCCAAATGTTTATCATGGTCATTATGAGTGGCTGTTATGGAGTGGATTCGACATGGCCACCATGATAAAGACTGGTCTTTGCCCCAGACTATGTCCCCAACACGAAACTCCTGTCCTTCACTGTTGCAGCATTTGTTCACACCATGTGCTTGAATCTTCAGCGAATGGTCAAGATCCAGTTCACCATGTGTGAGCAGGTGGCTGCTGCTTTTCACATTTGGCACGTACCCAGCAACTGAGTCGTTGTCGGAATCATTTTCAGAGTTGCTGATGTTAGTGTAATGAGTCTGACCTTGAGACACAGCTGATGCTGTGTGCCCTTGAGGTACAGCTGCACTGCTCTGACCTTGAAAAACTGTCGACAAACTCTGACCCTGCTGAACACTCACATTTCTATGATCACGACTTTGAAACATCACAGCACTATCAAGGTGACTCGTAACGCTCCCAGAACCACCCAAGAGGTTGATAGAGTCCCCGCTGGCTGCTCCTACAAAAGGCAGCTGCAGGGGAGCAGGAAATTTGCCTTGCATCCTTGGCCCTGAACTGCTCTGAGCATGTGCAGATGCACTGCCATGGGCCATGAACACACTGGAAGAGGTACCTGCACCCGCAGACTTTGAAAAACTGGAAACTGACACTGATGCAAGCTCTTGTTCATTGTCATAGGTCACCGGTGATGCGCTGTTACTAGGCTGCACTTTAAGCCCAGCTGCTGGACTTTTGGTAGCCTGGTACTTGGACAAAATGCTACTTTCACTGTGCATCTGGTACCTTGGAACCGAGGCACCTGGTGTCTGATAGTGCACAGGTGTGCTGCTTCCACTTTGCTGAACAGGAAAGCCTGACAAGGAAGCACTGCCTCCCTGCACCTGGTACCTAGATCCTGAGGAATCACTCTCACTCTGAACTATGAACCTTGGCACACTGCTCTTATCATTTACAGGCTGACTATGTCTCGACACCGAACTCTGAGAACTGTTGTCCACTGTAGACTGATACCGTGCAGCAGATGAGGAACTATTGTCCACCGGGGTCTGGGGTCTCAGCAACGTGCCAACTGTGGCATCTGTGGCATGCACTGGGAAGCTGGTCATGCTGTTCTCAGCCAGACACTGAAACCTGACTGCTGACCTGCCATCAGTTTTACTTTGATATTTGATGATGGACAGGCCACTGGTGTCACTCTGAGAGACAAAGCCGCTACCTGCTGTAGCCGAGTCGGCAGCACTGGAAAGGTATCTGATGGCAGAACCATCCCCATGAAACCTGGGTACCATTGCGGGCTGAGCAGTCTGCCTTGGAGTCGGAGCAGACCCCCCAGCCCCGTCCGCCACAGGCTGGTATCTAGGAGCTCCAGAACCCTCTGATATGCTACTGTATCGTCGCTGGGGGCTGTTCTGGTAGCGCCGATTGGGGCTGCCTTGATGACGAGAGATGCTGTACTGGAAAATGGGCACAGGACTTTTCTGTATGATTGGGGTGGGACTATTCTGTATGCGGGGAGTACTGCTAGCCTGAAAGACTGCAGTGGAACCGCTGGAAAAAGTGGGGGCAGGGCTGCTTGAGAAAATGTTGGAGACAGGACTGTTTGGAAATGCAGATGAAGAAGGGCCATTCTGATACACATGAGAGCTGTTCTGGTACAAAGATGCTGTGCTGTTTGAGATCAAGGAAGCAGGACTATGGGGGAAATATGCTGTGATGCCGGATAGATGTGATGGTTCTGCCGGCGCCAAAGCACCTCCTTGATGCCATGCATACATCAGGCGAGCATTCTTCGCCACAGGAAGATGATAAGCAGGCTTGCTTACTTCTAGATCATCATGGCTGCCTTCGTCCTCATCCGGTGTGAGATCTTCAAACACTCCATGTCCATAAGGTAAAGACGTCTTGCTCATTTCATCTTCAGATTCAACTGAACTGTGTTCATCACCTAACTTCTCCTGAGATTCATTCTCAGCGGACGGACTTGCATCCACCTTGTCAGGTGAGCTGCCCAGCTTGAGTGGTTTGATCTCGATCTCGTCAGGAGAATCATCAGTCTGAAATGGAGGTGCTTCAATCTTGGCTGGCGAACCTTCTAACTCAAATGACAGTCCATCAGCTTTACCTGGTGATGCCCAAATCTGCACTGGTTTACTGTCCACTCTAGGTGTGTAGGCATCACTGTCTCCTCTAGTTGTGTAGGCATCGCTAACAGAAGCCTTAATATCATCTAATGTTTCTTTCGTCCGTTCAAAACTGTTAGCCTCACCGTGATCAGAAATGCCACATATAGAAGTAGGACTGGACATATCTAAACGAAGAGGATCTTTGTCAAATATAATCTGATCAGCAGAAATTCCACTCTGTTCCTCTTCTGCCTTAGATATGTCATCCACAAAGTCATCTTCAACATTTATTGGCTGCTTCACCGAAATGTCACTCTTGCAAAAGTCCATGCCCTTGTCAGTTTCACCAACATTAATCTCTGACACCACAGAATACTTTGTAATAATTGTTGGAAATTTACAACCTGAAGATTCCAAGTCGTAATTTTCATCGCCATTATTAGCATGCCGATGTTTATGTTTTCTTTTGTGTTTCCTGTGATGCACAGAAATTTTGATTCCTGGAATGGGTGGATCTGAAGATAAACTACCATCCTCTACACTGCGGTATCTCTGCTTGTCTCTGGATCTTTTAGAGGCTTTCTTTATTTTCTTTACAGGCAGAGGTGGCTCCGGATTGTGCATTGGGGATTCCTCTGCTGTGCTGTGGCCTTCAGGACTTTTCATGTCTGTGCCTGGCAGACGTGGAGGGATCTTTAAGACAGCACCATCTCCATAGGAAATCTTGATGGCAGGTGAAGGCTTGGCAATATTCACAATCTGCAGCGTGGGGGGCCTTTCAGTCCTCTCCTCTGCTGACATAGGCTGCACCAGAGACTTGTCTAGCCTTATAACTGGCTGTTTGTTATACTGGCTTAATGTGCTGCTGCCACTGTCCACACCAGCAGATCGCTCAACCACAACACGCAAACCAAAGTCATTCTCTTGCTTTAGCATACTCGTGCTATCAGCAGCTTTGCCATAGATGTCTACATCTTTAGTGGAATGTCTGTGACTCTGGCTTCGCTCTGCCTGATCCCGATGATCACTTCGCTTTGCGGAATTTTCTACTAACTTCGGTTTCTGACTTGGCTCAGGACTATTTTTTCTCTTTGCTGTGGATCTCACTTCTCGTTTAGGACGAATGTTTTCCAGTAAAACTTTTGGGCATTCCACTGAGTTGCGCCGGTTCCTTAACCCAGACCTCAATGCTGGTCCTGCAGGGGTAATCGCCTCTTGATTTTTGTTGGCATTCGCTGCTCTGAAACGTGTATTGTGGTAAATCACCTCTCCCTGATTTTCTCCCTCTGGTTTTAAGTTTTTATGAGGCGACTTTGGTTTACTTTCATGAATCATGTTTTTACACTTTGAACACAGAGTCTGTCGTGGTCTAAGACGAATGTTGCGTACAGTTTTGCCTCGAGAAGACCTGATGCTAATAATCTGAGTAGTGGGCAAAGGTTGTTCGTTGTACTTGGCGGGGTCGTTGTTGTAAGAGTACCTGCGAACGAGTGTGGCCCCCCTAAAATCCACACCCACATCGTGATCATGAAGATTAACACTGTTTTCACCGCTTGTTACTTCTCCATCACCGGTTTTTTGCAAGTCTTGATGAAAGCACAATCCAGGTGGGAGATGTCTGAAACATGATACATAGTACCGCAGTTCTAAATATTCATAATCAGCGCTGATATCGCCTCTTTCGTAAAGGTACACATGCAAAACATTGCAGAAAAACATCTGGAATTCCCTCGAATTCAACTTACTTTAGAAGACGAATACAACTTACCTTTGGCTTGAATCCAATAAAATGCCACGAAATTCTCTAGTTTTATATTTCAGGGAAACAACGATGACGTCTTCAAGGGCTTGTTCTACTGTACATGATAATTTCATTCCTTTTGAAATGGTTAGGTGCATTCGTGGAAGATCCGCCATTTTCCATTTACAGCTTCCACATTGATGTAGCAGGAGTAGTACGCATGCGCAGCAAAAAGTATCTTTGAGGGATTTTCACCGAGTTTTCGGGGCATTCTAAGCGTAATTCTTCAGAACAATGTAGCCATAAGCAGTCTTTACGACACAGATTTATCGCGGAAGCGATCAGGTTTCCAATACATCCTCAATTTTTCAAGGAAAAAAGGTGAAAACTTTGTTCAAGGGACACAACTCTTACATTTCACCATCCTTTCCCGTGCTTGATTCGCACTTTCGAACTTGCTGATTTATCAATATACTTCGTACATCTGTAGATTTAAACTTTATGGCAATGAATATAATCGAATTTTTTGTTAGTTCATGTTGACGTCCACACTCGAACACTGCCTTCATATTAGAATCGTGTGACAATGTTCGGAGGTCATGCAAGAAGATTCGTGCATCATACACGATGATGATTCTGATTTCCTATGCGTACTGAAAATAATAATAAATCCTGACAGCCAACGTGCATCCAGATTTTTTTCGGCTGGGATTTTCTTTTTATGTGAGACCAATGCAGAGAAGTGGTGGAATGAGTTGTCATCGTATGGCTGTACGGATTGATGAGACACTGGAACAACTCGAGAAGTTGTTGCTGAATAATCAGGTCAACACTCATGCGCTTTAGCACTGCTATCAGTAACCGTGGCAACCAAATCAGGAAAAAAAATTCCTTCTGGGGCCTATCTGGAAGAAAAGGCTTGCTGTATGTAACTGATTCTGGTAGCAAAAATCGTCTACCATTTGGAAAGAGAAAAATTAATATAATCATTTTCCGGGGACTGGTAAAGTATCAATCCAGCAAGTTGGGGGGTGGGGCCTGGGGGGAACAGTAGCAACAAGCAAAAACAATCAGGTCAAAGTGCGCGTACGTGTGGTCACTAATGCAGCGGTATATCCCATCCGCCCCAGGATGGCGTGGAATGTTCATTTTCGATTTGCACAGATAAGAAGCAAAAGATGATGATGCGTGAGCTTTTGATGGGGCATCAGTGGAATTGATCTTTTTACAGTTCGAAGGCTATCGGGATGGTTGCCCTCCAGCTTCCACATGTACTTTCGTGAATGTCACTCTTTCGAACTGACCGTGGAGTCCCACGAGTGGAACTGATCAATTCATAAGATGAATTGATTTGAACTGTGCGCGATGTTTATTTCCCTATTAAAATTTTATAAACTTGAAACATTCGCTGAATAATATGGTTCTATGGTTGGTCCATGTAAGTTACTTTTGTGCCACATTGAGAAGAAAAATTGAAACTGCAAAGATATCACAGAGACGAAAACATGATGGCTCCTCTATTTATGGTGAAATTATAAATAAGCTTTTTTTTGTGTGTTGTAAACAGAGTTAACAAAATTTTCTCTTTTGATAACCAGTCTCCTAAAATAGAGTTTTAGAAATGATTGGAACACTTTTATTATTCTTCCTCATTTTGATCGTCTGCATTCTACCTGTTCCTAGTGGTTTCTGGAAACATTCCCAGCCGCTTTACCTGTGATTTTCTGGAGAATCGACTAGAGAAGTTCAACACCCATCTTCAAATTATAACATGTGTCAAGTACCACAAACCACCTTCAAGTTGGAATACCATATCATGTTGATGACTACCTTCTCTGCTTTCCTAGCCTTCTGTTCATTTTCAGACTGCACCAATAGCTTTGTGCGTGCACAGCAGCCGATACTTTAGGATTAAAAAAAAATCCAGAAATGCACAGTTCCTGCAAGCTGAAACACTTGAATTTGCTCTTATTTCTGATCCTCGACTTAGTGTAATATTTTGTTGTTATGAGTGATGGTGTTTCCACTTTCCCTGGATTTTTTATTAATTTCCAAACTGCCCTCATCCAGTTTCCAGTATACTTTGCAGAGCTCATGTGAAAATACTTTGGTAGTGAACAGCAAGGCATACTCCATTTCCCCAAATTCTCGTCTTTATCACAAGTAAATGTTGTCTCTTGTACATGTGTGATGGGTGTAGCCATCATAGCAAGTTTGCCACAACATGCTATGAGTCTCACCACTGGTCTACAGTCAGTACCAGTGTATCAGACAATGTGCTGATTGCCGACAGCCTAAGATGTTAGCATTGTATGGTGAACACACACAGTATTTATTTCGACCAGTATATCAAAAGTCAAAAAGACATACATTTAGATTCTTATCTAATTTCCATAAAGATTAATATTAGTTGTAGACAAATTCATGACAGTTATATGGTGAATTTAGCCCTTAGAAATGTATTTCCGACTAAAATCTTCCCCTACATCTTACTAACTCTATCATATATCTGTGGGAAGAGTAGAGCACACCCTTTCCGTTAGTCATTTCCTTTTGTTTGTAGATACTTTCTTGGAGTTCTTATGGATTTTATTTTGTACATTAACAGATTCACTACTTTCCAGCATAATTTCTGTCAATTTTGTGAGAAAGCGTGTGTGTGGAGGACGGAGGTGGCAACAGAGGGTACAAAAGATTGCACATGAAAGTTTGCTCAAATAAAACACAGAAAACCCTCTCATCTTGTTCACCATTTAAAAGTCTGTGAATCTTCCACCACACCATCACACCTTATTACCCTACAAGGAGTACTAGACTTGCCCCATGCTGCTCTTTGAGGTCCACTAAGATTTTATGATTAGCCAAAAAAAAAAAAAAGACTTGTGATACTGTGTATCTGCATCATACTTTATAAGCACCTCACTGAGGTCAAAAGCTACCATGTGAATATCAAAATATTCTTAAAACCATTACACTTCAAAATGTTAAAACAAAAAGTTGTTGTGTGGATGTGAGGGGAAAAATAAATGGGACTGTGTAAACAATAATTAGAGATGCAATGTTAAGTGGAGAAAAAAGCGCAAAGGTTGACAATCTTTTGCATCATCTTTATGTTTTGCTTTTTATTTTTAAATCCAGTATGATCTATATGTAATGCTGAGTAAAAGTGCCCATTATATTTTAATCAACGTGTAGAGCCTATGCTTGCTGTGGCCAATCTTGCATTATGCCACTTACTACAGAGTACTGCAGTTCTTACGGCTGTGTGAGCAAGAAACGTTCTGCTGAAGCCATCACAGGACTTGGCACACAAGATTACCTAGGACTGGAGACTTAACACTGGGGATCATCTCTCTTTTTCTCTCTGTGGATATGCACATGCATTTCACATTACAACACACTTTAAAAAAATAAGCTGTGTTTTGAGCCATGTTACACCACAGACTGCCACATTTACACACGACCTATGGATCAAAACATTTTTCATAAAACCAATGTTTATCTGAATGTAAGAAAGAAGGAAATAGCCAGGGAGTGAGAGACTGCAAGTAACGCGGCACATGATTTAAAACATGCACAGTTATGAAACTAAACACACCGCCTCGTAAATAGACATCAATGTTGCTGCAATATTAGATCCATAGTTCGTACAAATCTGATGAGTTTATACTTCAACATGACTTCTGATCTTCTCTGAACAGTAGAATAGCATTTGGCAGATTCCTTAACACAGGTGCATGCTCCGACTTCAACAGCATGCTCCAGTTTAGGGGTTGCTGCAAAAATAACTTGAAAGTGCTGTTCCCTTGAATTTCGACAATCTGTCTTAAAGTACACAACTTTTAAGATTTGGGTTTTGTTTCTTGATCTGTGACATTGCGAATAAAAATGGCATCTTCTGGGCAGTTGTCCTTCTCATCCATCTCGTACATATATGAAGAAGCAATTGCCAGAACGTTCCCATCATTGCTAAACGCAAGTGAAGCGATGCTGGTGGGATACCTGAGAAGAACACAATCACAAACCTCAATACAGCTCCTCAGCAACCTTGTAAACAAATCATTCCACGACAGGAATTTAACAGCTGTATAACTATAATGCATTCAAGAACATGAATCCTGTTGACTCCTATGACACTTTTCCATGAACTTGGACCTAACAAAAAAGGACAAATGATCTTCAAAAATCTATAAACATTAAAGGTAGAGGATGGGAGTGTGTGAGACTTCCACTGTTTGGTGGGCCAGCGTTGTGAGGATGGTCCCCATCTCCTCTTCCTCACTGTCCTATCTTTACCCATGGAGTCGGGTATCCATTTGCACTTAGGTGAACTGCGGCAAGTGCGCTGCAGGGCATGGGTATTGAACCAGCCTGTGTCCTCCCTCCTGACTTTGGAAGCCTGCACTCTAATCACTTGGCCATCTACTTTCGCTCTTTATGTGTATAGTCAGTTAACCACTGGCAACTTACTTTGTGTGCCATGAAAGTGGCCAATTTGCTAAAACAAAGATGCATAATTTACTTTATGTATGTTAATATTACGTATGCCCTTTGTCAAGAATGCATAGCATAGGCAGACAAGGAGACAGTGTACACTTACTTGTGAAACTGGCAAAGCCTTTTCTTGTTAAAGCCATCCCATATGTTAACATAACCATCAGAGCCCCCAGTAGCAAAAGTGTTGTAAATGTTGTGAAAAGCTATGGCGTTGACAGGATAGATATTTTCCACTCCATTTTCCTTGATTCGATGACACTTGAATGCGTATTTCTTCTTCTGCACCTCCGGGCTTGGATCGAGGTACTCAACAGCAACTCTACCTGGATGCAGCCAAAAACAACAAAAATGTCAGCAATAGAATTCTTCACATCAGAATGACATACAGGTCGATAAAACAGCCAACCACAACACAAATACTCTAAAGAATGTGCATACATTAATTGGATAATACAATTTTTAGAATTACTGTTTGATTCCTAGGACATTTAGACCAGCAATATACAGGCAAGCATCTTCGCTCCCACGCCAAGGGAAAGAACTCCAGGAGGAATGGGATAAAACACTCAAGACTTGCAGAGGGTGCAGCCTCAATTTTCCTGTACCCTTAGACATGTGGTGTGGACTCGTATATAATCTCATTTCTTATTACGACTCAGCAAAACGAGAAATAACAGGCAAAAAAAAAAAAGAAGGCATTTCTGGTACAGCACATCGCGAACATGATGTTATTATGATCAGATGCCGATCTCTGTGGTGTGCCCTGGTCTTTGAAAGTTGGTTATAATGACTTCCTTCATCCTCCAAATCATCCCAAGCATAAATATGCAGACCTGGTTGTCTGAAGGCTTTTCTTAACTGATCAAATGTTCATCAAAGATCACAAAAAGCTGCAGTCTGACTGGCAGCTTCAGACAAAAATCGAAAACTCTTCAATCAATGTTTGTCTGGTCCTGAAATGCCTTCAAGAGCAGATGACATGGAAGTTTATTACTTCCAAGTTCCTTCAAATTTTGTTACCTTCAATGGAACTCAGGACATAGCCTTGCTTGTTTGGGAAACAGCGGATGCAGCGGGTCTGATACTTCAGGTTGGATTCTCGTCGCTGTTGAACATAGCCCATGTTTCTCAAATCCCAAACAAGCACTCTTCGTCCTGCTGTTCCAACTACTAGGCGGTCCCCGCACACTGACATGGTATACACCTGTTTTATAAGAACATATAATTATTAATAACGATAACCTGTAAGGTGTCAACTACTTGGAAAGTTATCTAGTGCTGGATATGACAGATCAAGACAAGCTGCATTTCACTGATAACAACACTGAGAATAAAAGATTAGACCTATATATTGTAAAAAAATTTTATTTAAAAAATCAGTTGTACTTTTTTTAAAAATAAACTTTGGCATTCTTCTATACAAATTATCTTTGCTGGCTAGGAGTAAGATGCAGGGGTAAGTTTTTGCACCTACCATCTAACTGACAGTTACAACATTTTCAGGGACATCAAAATGTTTGGCCATGTTTAGATACAACATTCTATTATCTGCTTACTCATTATCCACAATTGGTAATGTAAGACAAACCAGGAAATCTCCATATTTGTGAAATTAGTTCTGATATTTTCTTAAACACACACGAACATGACTTAAAAGAGACAAAGGGACAGAAGTGAGGTAAGTGGGTGGAAGGAGCAAGGTTGACGGGGGGTGGGGGATGGTGGGGGGTGGGGAGAGAGAGAGAGGAGGAGACGGTACTTTTGGAGTCTAACAGTGACAGGGGACAACACAGCTAACAGACTCTACGACTTAAAAGTAACACCACAGTAAAATAACACTCCAAGGGGAGTCTGACCTTATCTGGCTGGTTGAAAGTGCCTGCTGCAGTGGGCCCTCGAGGATCCCACAGCCTTACAGTGGAGTCCCAGCTCCCAGAAATGATCACATTGACATCTGGGGCAAACTCCACACAGCGGATCGCTTCATCATGGCTGCCAACTGTCATTTCTGTTAAAATGTAGATAATAACGAAGGAAGTGGGGGGGG
>SMGT01013933.1:257283-280143 GCA_004794575.1 Lanistes nyassanus | reverse complement strand
GGGAGGAGGAGAAGGGCCTTTAAAATCATAGCTGGCAAATTAGGCTGTCAGTGAATAGGTTGGTGACATCATCTTCACCATCATTATATGTCTCATCAAATGACAGGGTTCCAAATCAGCAACGAAAGCAAATAATTCATTTCAGTTGCGTTAGATTAAATATCAAAAAATTGTCAAGATTATTTTAAAGTTATATACATAAAAATACTAGAGACAAGTCACTTTCCAAGATTTAATAATGATATAAACGTGAAACTTAAAAAGGAATTTATAGTCCCCTAATAATTATCACTGAAAGTGCTAGTTGAAGAAAGTTGATTTACCATAACCATATCAATACTAACAAAATAATGATATAGCAGTTTTAGTACTTAAACTCAAGAATCATGAAGTTTTTTTTATTTTAAAGATTCAACACATTTAACTCATTACTATACAATAAAGTCATTTTATTTATGTTTGGAATCCTTTTCTAAGGTAACTTCGTTTTACTTAACTAAGTGCAAAATGACTGTGTAATAACGAAGGACCTGAGCTTGTGTTGAAGTCATACATCTTCAGGACTTTATCCAGACCTCCGCTATATGCATGAACAGCATCCTGGGAAAAAAACCAAGGCATTTGCACAGTATACAGGCAAAATGCTGCAAAGAAGACAAGCTTTTAAATTAATCTGAAACTACACAAACAGCTAATAGACTACTTACCTATCCTACTACTGTTTTTCTCACAAAGAACAATAATTATGAGCAGCAGCTGTAATATGAAGATATTTATCAATAGGCAGCCAGAAAAAAAAATCAAAGGCTGAAGAAAGTATATAGAGCCAAACTGTTGTACTGCTCTGCTTTAGCATGACTGCAAGGCAGTAATATCTGTACCTTTCTTCTGATTGTTAATATTTTGAGATTTACTGCTCCATCTAGAGTAGTCCTTCCAATCAATAAACAAGTTAGTTACTTAGGAATGCTGGTTCATTCGTCATGATTGCCTGTCTGCATTAACCTAAAACTTCCTCTATTATGATACTTTTCCACCCATCTGTGACTGAAGGACGATCTGTATCCCAAACTGTTTCGTTCATCTCTCCCTCTGTGTGTTTGTTGCGTTCATCTCTCCCTCTGTGTGTGTGTATGTGTTTCGTTGTTTTCACTATGTGCCTCATCCGCGCAAAGTGTGCATGAGATGTGTTCTCGCGCATTACAAATCCACATTTATTATTATTATTATTCCTTAAGAAAACTTTTATGTCATTTTATCCCTCACCTGAAAGCAGCAGTCCAGCACTGGTGCTGCATGGGTATATTTTATCCTCATGTTGTTTGCAACAACATCATAAAGACGAACACTGTCATCCCATGATGAAACAAGCAAGAACTGGTTCGATGATGGGCCAAACTTCACAGCCGAAATGCCATCACTAGGGAGGTTGTTCAACTTGAACTCACTAGGAGACTCACCCATGCTCGACTGTTACATTTTTAAAGAAAATCCCTAAAGTATCAGCAATCAACCAAAGGTAAAAAAGCGTCAGTACGGGTATGGTAAGAGAAAACTGACAGTTACGTGAATTTTAAAGAATGAACTATATACATGTATCACGGTTACCAAGAGCACTATTATTATTGATAACACAACATTTTGTAACCCGTGTAAAGCTTCAGAAACAAGATCTCTTAAAAAGATCAAAGAAGCTTAAAAATACAAAAAGCCACTTTGCATCCACGGCACACGAATGTTTCTGTTTAAAGATCGCTGGGATTAGGACACGTATCAAGTAGTATTGACCAATAGGCCTACTTATTATAAAGTACAAAATCCGAACTTTAGTAAATAATATTTGTCAGCATTTATTTCCAATAAATAAGCTAGGTATCTCACACTGGACTGTGAGTGTGACAGAGGTCTTGTCTTTTGTGTCGTATTTTCTGTATCCTTACATCTGACGTACTTCAATTTTTTACAAAGTCAAAGTGGCTTGCTCAATTTAAAGCTAGATTCAAATTTTCATAAAGTTCGGGATGACATTTTCTAACATTAAAATATAAGAAAGTATTTTCTTAAAGACCAAATTAAATCCCAGTATAAGATGGAAAAAGTGCTAATTTTCTACAGCAGATTACATTGGAGTGTCTTATTCACTAGTTGGTTATTAAGAACGAACGAGACTGAAGTTCAAGTTGAGGAACGTCACACTCAAAATACAATGAAAGTGAGGTTTTTAGTTTTAATTTTTTAAACGAAGTTCGCGCACTGTTCCTCATAATGCCAGACTAAAAATGTCATTTTAAAAAATCCATACCTTATCATGTACAAGATTGGTTAAGACTGCTGAAATCTAAAGGTTACCAACAAATTCCCACAGAACAAGCTATTTAAACGAACACTTCGGTCCTCACAAATGCCGGGCTGATTGTGGAATAACATGCAAGTTAGCTCCCCTAGTAAAGGTTCGCTTCCGGTTTTGAAGAGTTGGAAAACGGAAACAAACATTTAATACATATAATGCACTGTTGTACAAGAATGCGAACGTGTGTTTTCGGGTGAAACACAAATTCTGCATTTGACTCGAAATACGTAGTCGTTCTTAAGTTAACAGCACTGGAAAAACTGGCTGTCGAATTCGATCTCCTTACTTGAATAGCTCCCCTTTGATCACAATAACTCGTACCCGGGAGAAAAAGAAAGTTTATCGTGACTAGGAAAGGAGAAAAACGGGTGATGAGGGAAAGGGAAAGGTTCAGCGAAACCTCGCAATGACAATCACTTATAATCAGGCTTCACATGCAGAGAATGCACATACGCTGGACGCGGCTTGGTTCATGCACGCTATTATTTATAAAAGTATCATGATAGTGTGACATGCCGGGCCGTACCTTAACTTACTGCACTAGACTTCTCCGGAATTACTGAACAAACTTTTATGGTGATCTCGTAAATGTAGACTTAATTGAGCAATCGTCACCAAAACCTTTACTGCTCAGGTCAGTGGTTTCTACACCAAAGGGTGACGACGCTATGAAATAATGTGAATAACTAAAGAAATCTACACTCCAGTGAGACAGCTCCGCTCCTCTTCCGACGATCGCATTCTCTCAGTACCCCGCATCAGGACAAAAACATATGGACAGCGCATGTTCACCTCGGCATCCACCCAATGGAACTCACTTCCCCACAACATTCGCCACTCCCCATCACTACAGACTTTCAAGCGTAACTTAAAAACTTTTCTTTTCCGCAAGTACCTTGACTGACGTCATGACTGCCTGTCTGCATTGACCTACAACTTCCTCTATTATGATACTTTTCCACCCATCTGTGACTGAAGGACGATCTGTATCCCAACCTGTGTTTCGTTCATCTCTCCCTGTGTGTGTGTGTTTCGTTGTTTTCACTGAGTATGTGCCTCGTCCGCGCGAAGTGTGCATGAAATGTGTTCTCGTGCGTTACAAATCCACATTTTATTTATTGATTTATTTATTAAATCTACCGAGGGAAAAGATTCTCATACTCTGACACGTACGCTCGCTCACAGTCCCACACAGGCAAAACACTTCTTGCTCAAGAGCCCCCACCCTCGTAAAAGACACAGCTACAGCGAACCGTTATTCAACATATATTCATACACTGACTCGACAACATCAAATATATCTACAGATTATTTACAGAGAATCACCGTGCTCGTGTCTAGGATAAGAGGCTGCCTGATTACGTCATACCAGGAGGAATCAGACAAAGAAGATAATCAAACTCCAGAGGGGAAATCACACTGCAAAACGGCCTATGATCCCGCTCGATACGCTGATACAATAAGTGACCAACAACAGAGCACCTACTCTTGTCACTACCAAAACAACTGCTTTAGCGCAGTACACAGCTCTAAAGCTGTACAACGACCCAACAATGAAGCTGTGACAACATAACGACCAGCACTTCCTCTATCTCCTCTTGGCGTACGCCCGGCCTCTAGCTTAAGGTCTCCTGTCTCTGGCAGGATAAAACCACCTATCTTAAATCAACCTGAGTCCCAGACTCTAAGATAAGTTTATGGCAAGAGCAGTCCTTAACTTATAAGGCACATCCAGCAGTCACTTACACGTCTTTTCGTTGACGTGTCGGCGAAATACTTCCAGGGTATTTAGCGTGAGACTGGAGTTACTCTTCCGGCGTCCTGGCTAAGATAGCGAGGGGGCAGAGGTCCGTGGGTCTACACGTGTCAGCTTCTCTTGGTCTTCCTACTTCATCTCTCCTGTGTCTAGCCGGATTCTGAGTGTGTCCCTACTTTTCTCTCTGTCTCTAATGTCCCTACACTCACGTTTTCCCCTGCTTAAGTACTATGTGCCCTGATGCCCTAGTGCTCGGGGAACCCCCTTATTCAAGTTCAAACCAGTTCTGGCCAGCCTAGGTTGGGGCGGAGCTATTAGCCTGGTTTTGATGTACCACCCACCTGTCACGTGTGAAGAGAGGGAAGGGGAACAGGCTTACCTAGGAGTGACAGGTGATAACCTAGGAGTGACATGTGACAGATAGATCATTGAGATGTATGCCGAGGTCACCCTTACAATTAATGCTCTCGGTTTCGCAAAACCTTCGAATTTGCTGTTAATTAAAAGAAGAAAGTAGGCGCTCCTTTGGCGTGTTCTATCTTGTTTATGATGTGTTCGTACCGGTCCTGCATGGAAATTCCTGGGAAATGTTTTAATGTTGTCCTTGAGTTTTGAGAGCACATTTTTCACGCTTTCCATAAAACCGCAAGATTTCAAAAGGAAAAAAAACCTGAATGTGTTCTTGACTGAATCACACATATTCTCTTTTTTCTTGTATTCTCAGTTACTCCCCTTAATTTCTAGCAAGCACGCATAACACATCCGCACGCTTGCAAAAGATCAATCCTGGGCTGTGAATATTTTACATGCAAAAAAGGTCAAAAGGAAAGTGTGTGTTTAATAACAATTGGCTGCAAGATGATGTGTACAAATCATGGCTTCTAAAGAACAAGAAAAAAATTATACCGCCATGCAAAATCGAAGTAGATGTTGCCAACAAGAGAGAATTATAATATGAAAGTGGTCAGAAGTATACACTGCACCTATATGATAGCCCAAGCAGACGCGCGGGCACAGTAGGGGATAATTGGAAATCTATGGCAGTTTAAAGAAAATATGATACTTAAATGTACTTTTATAATTATTTTTACACTTATGGACAATAATTTGAATGTATGTCTGGAATGTCAGCGTCCTGTGCGTTTTCGGTCAACAATCGCCAGTTCGAAATTCCATGCAGACACATGCTAAGGGCATACAGATCTAGAGAATGCTTTCGTGCATTTTACAAGACATGGCATAGTTACCACTTTTATAACTATTAGGGTAACCAGCCGTTGGTTTAGCCTATGTAGTATGTAACCTATCACAGTCACGTGACAGACCATTGTTCCCGTTGGCCAACAAAGGTCGCTATAACCACAAACTTTTTCGGAAACTTTGTGGCATTAATCGCGATCGGCCGTGAATACGACTCTTGTTTAAGGTATCCCTAATTTACGAAATGGCGATGATTGACAAGAAAGGACCATGGCATTTCAGACATGCCTTAACATTTTCTGTCAATTTTGGGTTTACTGAGCATCAAATTCTTATAAAAGTGCATTTTGGTATTACATTTTCCTTCATAGGTCTATCTCTACGTATTTTTTGCTTGTGTCTGTGAGGAACTTCGGTAGGACCTATCGAAAGTCACAGCAAAAGTTAGATAAAATCTTTGTTGGTGCC
Source organism: Lanistes nyassanus (assembly GCA_004794575.1). Taxonomy (NCBI): domain Eukaryota; kingdom Metazoa; phylum Mollusca; class Gastropoda; order Architaenioglossa; family Ampullariidae; genus Lanistes; species Lanistes nyassanus. The sequence continues at coordinate 274,369 of SMGT01013933.1, read as the reverse complement.
AAATTTTGATACATGACTAATATTGGAGTATTCTAGGCGTGATTCAAATCACCACAATAAATCATTTTAAACTCTTAAAACTGCACTTATCTATGGTAACACGAACTGCTATTATCATTATTATTGTTATTAAATAAGAATGTAGATTGTCCCGGAATTTTTAAAAATAGTACTCGAAAAACTTGAAAACTTGGAATTCTGTGGCCATTTTTCCGTACGAACCAATGGGAAATAAAAAATTAAATCAATTTCGTGTTGGGTTTTTTCTTTTTTTTTGGGGGGGGGGGTTGTCAAATTGAGAATGGAAAATTGTATACATTTGCGGAAAATGTGTGTGTAAGTGTGTGTGTGTGTGTGTGAGAGAGAGAGAGAGAGAGAGAGGGAGAGAGAGAGACTGTTTCTGCTGCTGACCAGGCGCAGTAATGTTTTCTGCTTCTAAAGAATTATATAGGGGCTCACACGACGTGAGGAGGGATCGCCCCCTAGCCTCCATCAATTGTTTTGTTTTCCTTACTGTTATTCCGTTGATTTTTTTTTTCGTTTCAACCCTTTGAGGATATCCTACTCGTGGTCAGTTTACCTATATGCCTGAATATGTGTTAAACTATGTGATTGTGTTGTCTTGTGAAAGAGAAACTTCTACTGGTGTGATGAACTAAGATTGATGCAGGAACAGTTGTGAGGGTCTCCGTATTGAAATAGTCTGAATTCTGATCAGCTAACGCTGGGTGTTAGTCACCCAGCGTTAGCTGGTGTCGTCTGGGTCAGAAAGACAATTTTCTGGTCGGACAGGGAAGCTGTACAGTCTCGAGCAGTGGCCAAGCCGCGTCCAAGCCCTGAAGAAATCACTGGTGATATATAGGAACGTTGCGGCAAGCGACCGAATGGAGAAAGAAACCTCAGTGTTGTTCGATTCGGTTTTCCCTGTTAACTGATACAGGCTGGACAGATAACGCAGAACAGACAGTTACGTTTCCACCTCATGGAAATCTGCATATGCGTTTAGCGAAGTCTCTCACTTTCTTGTGTGACTTTGGCGCTCCTAGCCCTTTTAAAGGATTTGGGGAGTTCAGTCTCGCTGATTGCAGACAGTAAAAACACAAATTCGCGACCGAATTCTCAAGGACACAATTGTTTCGTGAACAGAAGGGAATTGTTTGCTCATAATCTGGGAATTAGTTATTTTAAAAACGAACTAAACCCATTTCTTTGAAAAACATTTTGCACAGCAGCACATATTACACGGAAACATTAAACGAAGGTTACACTTGCAAAGCCTACACCTGCAAAAGAAAACTAATTCTTTTCGCCGCCAGCAGCAAACTATGCTTCATCTCTCGATCACAAGCCGGCCCCATCCCTGGGATTTTGATAAAAATAATGTAACTTGAAAACTTAAAATTCAAGTTCCCTACGCTTGTAGCTGTACGACTTTCTGTAACAAACCCTAGGGTGTTTTTAACCTTTAACCCAGCGCAGTTTTTACAATATCGCCAATGAACTGTCACAGACGATCCGAGGGACGTCCCATAACTACTGAGAAAATTACTCAGGAAGATTCCCGAGCCCTTGCTGCTATCACGAAGATAATAAACGCTCTCTATTTTGACCAAAGGAAGAGAAGCAAGATAGACAACGATGCATTGTCGACATCAATCTTCACATATTGAGGAAATGGTGACTATAGGGACGGCTGGCTAACGTCCAGGGGAGATAGTATAGGTGGACCAGTCTGGGAGCTAAACGTGGAGGCGGGCTGCAGGAGACGACCGTGTTCGCCGCCCGAAAGACGCCCAAGACTAATTGCGACCATCAGTACAGTCATCGAGAAGTGGGCGGGGTAGGTGACTGAATAGAGGAGTAGGTAAGTCCAAAAGGTTCAAGAGCTCTAGATCTCCGGCTGACGAAAAAGAGGGGGGGGGGGAAGCCAGACAGATCAATGAAATGAACGAACGAAAGAAGGCATTAGGGAATAAAAAGAAAGGACGAAGAAGCAGAAGGAGTAGCAAAGGCAGGAAGTGGAAGAAAAAGGGAAGAGAATTTTACATATTTATAAATGTAACGTTTTCGTGTTAAGAAATTGCCAGGAGAACTCTTTATAAGATAGTCGAACGACTCTGTATGACGTCATCGAAGACACATCACGTGACAACAACAAACTAACTTCTATGATATTATTACTCTAGGGTACAAGTTAATGCGACGTCGGCTACTAGATATCTAGCTCGATAAGCAGTCACTCTCTGGAAAGACGCAAGGGTTTGTGAAACTGGGTGCTGTGCAGGAACGATTAGACTGGTACCTTCCATGTTTAGAAAATTATCACTGCGAGGAAGAGGAATGCAGAAATACAGATTTCCTTCGATCATTTCAACTTATGCAATTATCTGTGTTAATGAGAGGCATTCAGATAAAAGAAAACTGCAGGAAATAACACATTAATCCAAGCTGAAGTAAAGGAATGGGTTGCATAAGTAAACGTATTTTACTTTCACTGTCAATGCACCGAGAATAGCCTAGAGATTGTTATAATTATTTACTTCGATAATTTTAGATAGGTTGCTTTGAAATCGGACCAATCATTAAACAAAAAAAATTGTATTACCCGAAATTGCGTTGATAAAAATTTGGCACTTACCAAAGGGAAACTGATCATTTTATAAACAGCGACATTTGGCTTTGGTGAGTTTATGCTGTAATGTTTTGAGAAGATTCAAAGCATGGTTTCCATGACTACGCGAGGAAAAAGATTAAGGACAACTCAATCTGACTTTTTAAAGACTGAAACCTTATGTTTCCTTCTCTTTTACTTTCTGTTCACCTGCTGTTATTTCCCCTTCCCCACTTTCTTTCTCGACGTTGCTCACAACACTGACGAAAAGTTCAAAATTGTTCGTTTTTCATTTTTTAATTCTTCCTACAAACTTAAAAAATTTAAAACAAAAACAACAACCGAAAAATCGTTCCTTCAAAACGTCTTGGCGCTCTTTGATCATGTACTCGATCAGCAGTCACTACCCCCAACACAAAGACCACCATCACCACACCACCACCGCCAAAATACCCCGAATTTGTTCGCTCAGACAAGTACTCAAGGGACGTTACTCTCTGAGCTTACTGCTCATCTCAGTAATTTAACATCAGAGCAAATCCTCAATTCCTCCCTAGAAGAACTGTTCGTCTGAAGCGACCTGTCCTGGTTGGGGTCCCTTTTCTGCCGTACGGTAGTTGTGTTTGTTGGCCAGGAGAGATTTCCCACGATAGGTGATCAGTCTGCAATCCTTGTCGGTTCTTTCATTTACCATCGCCGACAGCCACTCCAGCCCGCATGGCCGGCCTGCCCAGTAGCTCAACCAAAGAGGGGAGGCAGGGTGGGAAGGGTTGGTGATGGTAGGGGTGGTGGAGGGTGGGGGTGCGAGACAGATTCTCGGAGATGAAGAACGGTCTGGAAGAGACAGGACGGTAATAAATGCTTCTGGGATATGGAACTCGGTCTGTAGGATCTCAGAGAGAAATAAATTAGTTCAGAACGAGAGTCTGGAATTCCCACCGACTTGGGGCACGCATGCGTGTGACGTGGCGGGCCGTACCTTAACTTACTGGACTCGACTTCTCCAGAATTAGCGAACAAACTTTAATGGTGATCTTGTAAATGTAGATTTAATTGAGCAATCGTCACCAAAACCTTATTGCATCGGGTCAATGGTTTCTACACCAGAGGGCGACGACGCTATGAAATAATGCGAATAACTAGAGAAATCTACCGAGGCAAAAGATTCTTATACTCTGACACGGTCGCTCAGTCTCACACAGGCAAAACACTACTAGCTCAAGAGCCCCCACCCTCGTAAAAGACACAACTGCAGCGAACTGTTATTCAACATATATTTCAAACACTAACTGGCTCGACAACATCAAATATATCTACAGATTATTTACAAAGAATCACCTTGCTCGTGTCTAGGGTAAGACGCTGCCTGATTACGTCATACCACGTGGTATCAGACAAAGAAGATAATCAAACTCCAGAGGGGAAATCAAACAGCAAAATGGCCTATGATCCCGCTCAATACACAAATACAATAAGTGACCGACAATAGAGCTCCTACTCTCGTCACTGCTGAAACAACTACTTCTGCAATACACAGTTCTAAAGCTATTCAACTCTACACACCAATACAGTGACCGACAAAAGAGCTTCTACTCTTCGTCACTACTGAAGTTTATGGCAAGAGCAGTCTTACAAGGCGCAACAGCAGTCACTTACTAGTTTGTCTCGTAGTCGGCAAAATACACCCCGTGTACCTGCGTGAAATGCTGGAGCCCTTTTACTCTTTCCGAGTCTTGGCTAAGATGGCGAGGGGTAGAGGTCCGTGGGTCTACACGTGTCCGCTTCTTGTGGTCCTCATACATTAACTCTCTCTCCATATCCTGTGCTCCCATCTCCGTGTGTGTCGATTACGTTTTCTTGCCTGCTTAAGTACCCTGCCCACCACGCTCAGTGTCCATGGGTACCTCCTATTCTAGTTCTGGCCCGCCTTGGTTGGGGCGGAGCTATCAGCCTGTCATGGCTAATGACGTAGCGTTCTCTACCAAGGTGTCGGGAGGGGGAGGAGCTAACAGGCGAAACTACGAGTGACAGGTGATAACCTAGGAGTGACATGTGACAATGCGAACCACCTCTCATACCGATTAACTTATACTTGCGGACTTGTGGTTGAATTTATACATGAAAACAGAAGTCCTACCTAACACCAAACCCTAACCTTATAACTAACCTTCATCCCCCTAAAAAATTGAAACAAGCTAATATGGGTATCGAACCTGCGACTTAGGTATGTGAATATTTTAGACAAGCGATCTTTTCAGAGTCTCTTGTATCCATCGTGCATGCACATAGGGATTGTCTTTTAGACAGTATATATGTAGTTGGTTTCTTTGGTCTAGGGCTTTTGAAGAACATGTATATAGTTGTTACATACTACATACTACATGTCGTTGACGTTGGGCTTTAAGTAGCACTGGTGGTTTAGAAAGTACAGCTGGTATGAACACGGATGTATGTTATACGTAACTCCGTGGAATTGATCTTCCATGACGCGTTTTAACTCCTACAACGACCGTTTAAAAAAATAAACCAATAAATAAATATACGTCGGTGTCTGTTCATCTTCGGTTCTGTGTGCGTGAGTGCGTGTGCAGAAGCCCGAAGTTACCAGAACAGTGAGATGACCAACGTTGCTGATGTTGCTGTAAGACCCAAAGCAAACACTTACAATTCCTCTTACGCCCTTTCCCCTCTGCGCTGCTGACAGGCGACTGATACAGATGACATCCGCGGTGACCTAGGCAGGCAGGGCGGGGGAGTCGCGTGATTCCCGCTGGCTGGCTGCCCGCCTCTCGCCTGTCCCTGATTCCATCTCCGCCTGTCAGCTGACGCAGGTCGATCGCATCGAGGTAACGTCAGCCCGAGGAAAAAAAAAAACAAACAAACGATACAAGCTACTGTAGTGGTGAACTGCAGCATCCCGGGAAACAGAAATGCCACAGTGCCACCTCCATTATACCTCAAGGGCAGTAACAGCTCGAAAAGACATGAGAGCGCAAGCACACACACACACACGTTTATCAGGAAGGCACATGAGGGGCAGTTCACCCTGGAAAATAGGCGATCATCTGTGTAAGCTGGCGACGAAGAGTCCCGGGTGACGACATATATTTTTTTTCCCGCGAACTTGACACAAACAGATGTCTGCCGAGCTGCAATCAGAATGTAAACATCCTGTCCAGCGCGAAAACACGTAGGCCTACAGGCTTCAACCCGTACATGCAAACAGAAGCCGCTGTGGTTATGAGGTCCATGCCCCCACATAATACTAAACGCTAACAATATCCATACACTCCCCTTCCTCCACATAGTAGTCCCCCTACAAATAGCGAATGCCACTATTGGTATTCAACCAGCTACCTTTCGGTATGAAAAGTCACCGTCTCTATACCACTTTGCTCCACTAGCACCACAGAATAATTGCGACCACGTAGCGTACGCTTGCGTGCGTGCGAGCGTGCGAGCGTGTGTGTGTGAAGATATCGTGTTTTAATACCAACGCCCGGAATTCTGAAAGAATAAACAGCGTTGTTTCTTCTCCCACCTCCCCCCCCCCCACCGTCTCTTTGTCCACCCCTCTCTCACTGTTTCAATACTTACCATTACCGTAAACCAGTATGCACATACCCTTCCTTCTTGATCGCAGGAGATGATTTCTAACAGCAGTCGTTAATGCTGGCTAGACTCCTAGAGACGACAACTCTTAAAGGAGCCATTGTCATGATCTGGCCCGACTCCCGCAGACTTAACTCCGGAAAGTCGGTGATCACGTGTGTTCTTAAGACGTTACGAGAACAGTTTGTAAAGATGCCTTCACAACCAAGACATAATAAGAGACAATTTAAGCGTCCGTTTCCACCTTTAATGCAAGTAGATTGAACAGCAATTTAACAATAAAGACACTCATCAAATATAACGTTTACCCTGGTCACATATGTATCCTACCGCTTATCCTTATCAAAATTCGTTACGTAAAATTGTTAGAGTTCTGTACTCACATTACCTCGAATCCAGTGTTCAGGATACAGACATACACAAAAGTCAGTACAATACGAATCGTTCCACTTGCTTCCCGATACGCAGTCTTTTGATACCGTTGCGATCGTCAATAATTGTTCTCTTCCACACCTTACAGTCCATTTGATAGAATTCTCTCTCTCACACAGACACTGTCTCGTCTTCGTTTATGCGGTTCCCGGTCTGTCAACTCTTGTCGTCGGCAAGACTGGTTCTCCAACAAACTCCCGTCTCAGCCCCACCTGGTAGTGGTACATAGACAATCCCTCAGCTTGGCGGGTACAGCTCTGGTTATCTATCCGAGAGGTAGTTCCCGTTACGGTAGTATCGGGTCACACTGTAGAATGGCAGCCATAAGTTGTCTGGTATCAGCGCTCTTCGCAGCCATCGTTTTACCTTCAGCTACGGTCTCTTTTGTTGTTTTATTCCAAGTCTTACGCCTGCTTGGTGGCACTATTCTGCGTGTTTCTTCCGCAGTTTTATTCCAAGTCTTACGCCTGCTTGGTGGCACTATTCTGTGTGTTTCTTCCGCAGTTTTATTCCAAGTCTTACGCCTGCTCGGTGGCACTATTCTGGGTGTTTCTTCTGCAGTTTTATTCCAAGCTTTACGCCTGCTTGGTGGCACTATTCTGCTTCACGGCTCTGTGCAGAATCCCCGTGTCTCCCCGAACTTCGAGCTTATCTTCGCTCCCTAGCCACTCTCCCTCTCTCTCTCGGCCTCTCGCACCCCAGTCCCCACACCGGATGTCGGCACCTCCGTAGGATTCGCAACTGTCAACAATTTCCGGTAGTTGCCCCCCTCCTCATCGACTATCACTTTGTTTGAGGGGGTAACATACGCAGTACCATTTGCACTCAGCCCAACCTAAACTTCAAAAGCCCAGTCATACTCATTCAATCCCTATCTCTGTGTTCCTGACACCCGTTCTGTCCAAACACAAAGAGCAATAGATTTCAAATAGTATCAAAACATGGGGTCCAGGGTCTGTTTTAGTTGAAATCAAAGGGTGCATAGAGTGGGATTCTTTTATGATGTCGCTGGTCATCACACACACACACGGTATTTAGATACTTAACGATCGAAAGTACAAGTACCTGCTTATAGGGTCCTGCTTTGTGATAAGATCGTATTCTGTGCTGCAAAGGACCGTCAAGTAGAAACAGAAAGGCTAAAAAAAACCTGCACAGAAACATTGATAAACTTTATGTGGGACGAATTGTTTCGAAGCTAATTTGTGAGCTGCAGTGAGTTTAGTTTTTCTGTTTTGACAGCATAAACGAAATCAATATGAAAGAACAATAGCAACGACTAAGAAAAAGAAAAGAGTGAAGGAAACAAGAAAGCATCACAGGAAGAAGGAATATATATACATACAAAAAAGGAAGCCGAGACAATATTATTTTATAATTTAATCGTAGTTTTTGTTGTGCGTGCGTGCGTGCGTGCATCCAGCTATAACAATTGTCGGAGTGCTGCATCTCGGGTTTTTCCCCTTTAACCAAACCACTTAGAAAGCCTTATTGAGACTTTGTCTTTTCTTTTCTCACTTTCTTTTTTCCCCTGCAAGATCAGGAATAGTGCGAAATGGCCTGAAATGTTGCCGCTGCCGGAATTGATTTTTTAAAATCTGAAATTGAGTCTTTTTTCCTAAATAAAAATAGACATCGTGAAGCAGCGTTAGCGGAGCTAATTTTTTCTCTCTATCCCAATCACTTTAGAGAAAGAATGCACTTTTTAATAATTTTAGTTCATTTTATAAGCTGTGAGCGAATGGGGAAGGGGGTCACTTTCTAGCTAATGCAGCGTGACATGCATACATACGTCGAACACTAAGTGGCTTTAGAAAATCTCCTATCTCTGCTGGCTTGGATGAGGGTCCGTAGCCCCTTTTCCGGTCATCAGAATGGTCGTAACGCCCATTTTCCTGTGCATTTTACGTGCAACTTTACGTATGAACAGGAGAGAAGAGCGCTAACGCAAGCCACCCGGGCACCATAAGACATCCGCCAAAGGCACTGAAGCAGACAGGGGTCGTGCTCTAGCGTCACGGGCGACTGACATAAGGTGCACGAGAAAGGTCTTGTTTCCTTTGTTGGTCGTATTTCCTCCTCTCTCTCTCTCCCTGGTTGCCACTTTTCTTTCTGTTCGTATCTGCTCTGGGTCCTAAGAGCAGTGGCCCTGCACGAGAAGCAGTCAAATACTGGGCACGTGCACGCTGACACGCACGCATAGCACAGACACAGGCATGCAGAAAATGTATACAATTAAAATGCTCCCAGTATATTTTCTATTTCACAGACAAACGCGCGCACGCGAGGGTGTGTGCACAGATAGGCCTACAATGGTATTGAATTATTCTCTCTCTCTCACACACACACACAACTGCGCGAGCACTGTGGGTGAAATCAGACACTTAGGTATTTTGAGACTGTACATGTTTTTAAGTGTCTTGTAATTTTTCCATGGTGCTCCCCGCTCCCATACCTATAAGTACACGCGAGCGCTAGTCCACACGTAGAATTTTTTTAAATAGTTTATTCTCTCAGTGGCATAGACACAGGCACGCATGCACGTACACATGTGTGCAGGAGTGTGTTAAGTAGTTACGGAAAGGAGAGAAGGAGAAACTAAAGAAAAACAACAACAACAACAACAACAAAACAGAAGCTATGAATGTCACTCAAATTCCCAGTTTCTCTTTAGTTCAATTTCGTCAAGGCATATATAGTGCCTGCATATTTTACGTACAAACTGCAATTCTCAAATAATATTTGAAGAAATTCACCTCATGCCTAATTTTTCGTATCTTCTCCATCCAATGCTTTGGAAGTGACCAAATAATTAACGATCCCTGGATACTGCATAGTGGGCTGTAGACATAATTGACACTATCTGCCCATTTCCCCATTTTAAGTAGGAATTAGGCATGGAATCTTAAACTCTTTCCGAATCCTTACCAATAATTTTCAAGTAATGTTTCCTATGCCAATGTGACATTTTATTATTTGAGAAAAAGTCCAGAGCTGATAAAAAAAGTGTAAGTGAATGTGAGCTAGAATTTGGAAAAGGATTAGCAGCGCAAGCTGAGGGGATCCGCGATGTCGCACAGTGTTAGCTACACTTTGTCCATGGGGGACCAGTGTAGCAGACGTTAAGGGACGTGTCAGGTGCGCCTGTCAGACACTGTGCAAGATATAGCAGACATGCAGAGTAAGGGGATTGTGGGAAGAGAAGTACTTAGTACATCTAAGAGGGTAATTAAGGTCGAGCCCCAGTGAGAACGCGCCATGGGAATGTTTAGACCGTTGTCTGTGTGATCCGCGCAGACGTTTAAATTACAGTTGGGTTACGTCACTGCTCTCTGAATGCAACCCTTGTTTACAGTACTCGAAGAAATAACGCGTTTCTTTTAACACGCACACGAGCACACGCTTGGGTGTATGGATCAGCAAGTCTTGTCACTCTGCCAGACGAAATCCAGTAAAAGCGAGGTTCGTGGCTTAATCTAACCACTAGCGACATATATATCATGTACTTATATCGACAGATTTCCCTCCATCCCGAACCTAATCTCGTTGAGATTATATATCGTCATCATCTGCACAGAGTTTGATGCACCTTCAAGGAAACCAAACGAAAACTTTAGTGGCCAGCACCTGAGTTCAACCGAAAATGCTTCGTTCGGTCTGGCTCTGTGGTATCATCCGAGTAATATCGATACTTTCACATTCGACCTGGTTCTGTCTTGGCATCTGAGGCCAGCTTGATGTCTGGCTGATTTTTTCTGGCACAAGCGAGCTAGCATTCATTAATATCAGGGATACTTTCAAAAACTCGATAAAATCTTAGGATCATTATCTAGTGAACGTAGTGGAAAAAAAACTAACAAAACATTGGCACGTGAAGATTCTGTTTCAAAGAACTTTTCTGCTTCGGAAGTACGTTGTCGTTTGCCGATGACACGTACCCAGTCGTCACTTTCGCTTTCCACCAGCTTTGATGATAGACTTCTTTGATGAGTCCTCACGAAACTTGACCTTTAGAAGCTGCGCTCTGATTGCAGTGGCACGATTGTCGAGGGCTACAGAGGGCAGTATGGCCGCCGGTAGCTGTCAGCTGATAAGTGGACATCATTTGGTGTACGCCCATTACTGCAAGATTCTTTACCCGGTCTAGATGTGGACACGAGAGGAGGACAGTCACTTTTCTGTGTATAAAAAGAGTTTTGTCTCTGTGAATGTGCCTCCAAAAGTAGTCGGGCTAGTTGTACAAACAAATTTAAAGACGACCTGAGAAGATGTGCATAGAACGTGGAAAACAAACCAGAGAATGTATATATATATATATCAATAATATGCCGTGTGTCTACGAGATCATAAGGTAAAATTCTAATCAAATTGTCATTTTAAATATGGGTATCTACGTGGTCATTGTATATTTGTTTTTGAAGTTCTTGTAAAAAATCTTTTGGATATTAGTTATGGGGGATTTAAAAGACGCATAGATCACGAACTGTTCAACATCACGAAAGATGCTTCATTCATGCCGCTGGTGTTTTGTGTTTTTCCATTCCATTAGTGTATTCGTGCGCTGTCCAGCTATCAAACCAGAATGTTGCAGTGCTGCACTCTGTTTACCTTACCCAAGCCACTTCTTATCAGACACACGAAGAGATAAAAAACGATGACATGCACGATAATAAAGCAAGCGTTGACCAGTGGCTGGTGCTTGGAAGTCTGCCCAAGCAGTTAATACCACAGTAGCAGGTTATACTGAACGAAGCACTGAGTACCTTTCACGCTTTTTGAATTCTCAGCTGATCGAGGTGAAAAGAGCGGGATCTCATGCTTTACGGTTTCAGATTATAAAAAAAAGTCAGAGACGGCCTGCTTTCCAATGGTGTTTAGGCTTTCAGGAGGTTAGAAAGGCCACAGTACTTTTTAAAATATATTTCTAGGGCGCCTTGAGTGTCGCGCACAAAATATCTCACCGTTCTTCCGGAATCTCATCCAGTGTGCAGATCAGCGACTCCCTACAGCAGATTTCAACAACCACTAGATCACTGACGAACCACGATGCCTTTTACCCTTGTTGAACTCAGCTGAAAGCGAAGACTAGCGTGCTATTTCTATCCAATATTTGATTGTTAATTCAATTTCATTTGACGCGTTAGTATTCTGTCAGAGTACAGCAGCATGTGCTTACATTTTCGCCAGCTTTCATCATGCAAGTGAAAACTTTCTCAGGTGCTACATGCGTTCTTTGTTACCAGGTCTTCCATCTTTTTATTCCTTCCCGCTGCTCATTCCTTTGCTTCCTTACTCTATGTCCTGTTTCCGTGTTCTTATTTAGTATCATCTTTTTTTCTGTTCTGCGAAGAACAAGCAATGCCCTTTTCTTGAATTAGTCTTTTCTACAGGTTCCTCTATGTCCTCTTTCGCCTGCTCTGTTTTCTGGATATTTTCGCTTTTCTTGTGAAAGTTTCGTGTTTTCCTGGGGCCTCTGTGTACTTTCCCCTCCCTGTTATTTTAAAGTCTTTTTAAGGAGGGAGAGGGGAAAGAGGGGATGCCCTCCTTTCTGTTTACTATTTTCTTGCAAAACCTCCACGGTCAGTAAAAATAGTTCAAAGAGTCTTTGAGGTATCGGCCATATCAAAGGTATCAAAGAAGACTTTCTTTTAGATCTGCGGGCGCCTTCTAAAGAAAAGATTATTCCAAAGGATTATTAGACTAAACTTCTGTGAGTGAGAGTGCGTGCTTGAGATAGAGAAAATTAGAGAAATCGGAACGGGGAGAGCCTGCGTGCCAGTGAGCTATATAGAAAGGGTGTTTTGTATAAGTTCATTAAGCACTATTTCTAAAAATGATAGCTTCCTGGGCAAAATGTAGGGAAACTTACATCAGAAAAAAGAAAGAAAGAAGAAAAAAAGGAGATGGAAGGAAGGGGTCGTTCCTTCCCATTGGTCAATGCGCGTTCATTACCACGTCACTATACAGTCTTGCTTATAACTTCTTTTTTTTTCATTTAAGAGACCTCCTTTTACACAAGGAATTTCAGAGACTGTCTTCATAAAAATACATTTCCTTTAAGGTGAGCAGCCATAAAAGCTATTGCAAAGCAATAATAAAAACAAACACTGAGTAAAGACTCATTGTGTACGAAGATCTGCAACCAAGGGTTTCATCTCCTTGTCTGGAAACGACAATTTTTCAAACACGAAAAGATGAAGCCACTGTGGAAGGCGACGTCAGTCAACAAGCCCGACAATATTAGACTATCGACCGACTCCATTAGAAATAGCGTGCTGGGAAAGACAGGATTTTTGTAGTCCTTTATCCACTGCCTGGAAATGTGCGTTCACACCGAACACGTTAATTATGCATTTAGCATGGAGATTCGGGAGAGGACCAAAGCTCTAACACACACTCACATGCACAAGCACTCACGCACGCACGTACACTCACACGTTCATCCACCGACCCACCCATCCATCCACACTATGAGATCTGCTCAGATACGGATTCGCTGTAAAATCTCGTTCCTAACTGATTTGTGTGAAATCTCTACAGTTATCTCAGATGCATTTTTTGATGCAGTCGCTCATGTAAAACCTTTGCTACTGTTTTCACGCTACTTGGACATTTCGTGTGAGACCGGCATTATGACAGGTTATGATTTGTCTGCAGCAAAATAAGCATGACAAAAAAAACCCCAAACAAACAAAACCGTAAGTCCAAAAGACTGGCCGCCAGCTTTGGTTCCTGTCTGTCTGTAAATGCATATTGTTGTTCTTTCCTAGATACCTATTCCCTCCTCGACCCTCGTTCCCTCCCTTCCCCTCTCTCCTGCCCCAAACCCCGCCTTCTTCCTGCTTACCCTGTCAAGTCTTTTGCTTTTGATGCAGACGGAAGTTTTATGCAACTGTTCCAACCTCAGACGAATAGATGCTAAATAAATACTTTGTATTCTCGGTCGAAGTCGTTTTTGCTGCTTAGCTCTGCGCGTGTCTGATTGCCAATCTGCCTGCTTATTTGCCTCTCCTTTATCTGTTTGCCGGCCTGCCTGTCTCCGTGTTCGTCCGTCCATCTGTCTGTCTGCTGTTTACCAGTCTCTCTGTCTGTCCCTCCGCCCGTCTGTCTGTCTGTTTGCCTTCCTGTCTGTCTGTCTGCCTGCTTTCTCTCCTCTGCTACGACACAAACCTCAATGTCTTTGTTGTTCAATTTGCTTCCATCTGCACTTCCTTTCTTCGCTCACTTCCCCCAATGCTGCTATCTTTACTTTTTCGTACACTCGCTTACTCACTCAAAGACATATAGAACATAGAGAGAGAGAAGGATAACATAAGCAGAGTATAAAAAAATGCCGTTAGTGACAAGGAAGCTTGTCATCTTTTGCCATTCCCGTCGATGTGATGGCAGCAGCAGATGATTGCATTGACATGAAGGAACCCAATTTGCGCTCAGTGGTTAGTAATTAGCAGGGTTTTTTTCTCTATATCTGGTTCCATTTCTCGTTTTCTGAAGTTGTTCTCTTTGTCTCCCCTCTACCCATCCCCTCTGATCACCGACCTGCATCATGGAGTAGCGTTTGCCTGATTCAGAGGATGGATGCACTCACGACGATGATGTGAAGAACGAGGAGAGCAGAAGAACCCCTCCAATGGCTTCCTGCCACGTCGCAGTTTACCTTCTGAAGGATTCCACGTCCACTATCTGATGCTTTTCTTGCTTTTCAGGTGATTTATGTCATGTATATGGACTTACAAATCAAACAGAAAAGCAGTGTATCCATAAATATTTCACAGCTGCTCTTTCGCTTGCCAGAGCAAACTGGATCTCCAACTCCACATCTTGTTATCTCGAGCATAGTAAATCTTTTGTACAGACTGCTCTTTAGGTTTTTTGTTATCCATGATATAGCCATAGGGAAAGAAAGACGTCAAAATAAGTTTTCTTTTCATCCGATCTGTAATCGGTTCTTCTGAAAGTGCACGTCATAAAATTCTTCTTCACATCATGCAAAATATAGTTTGCCAACCCTCGTGCAGTCCAGTCCTGCGTTAAGTCCTGATACACCTTTAAAGGGGAAACGAGCAGACTGCTTTAATAAAAAAAAAAGAACGAACGATTTTTATTTATTAAACATCTGGACAATATCCCATGAAGGTGATCGCAACGTTTCCATATCACAATGTTCTAAATGTATTGCACATTAAAACATTTGTTGCTGCACTCATCCACTCGCTCACATAACACATAGCTAAAAATAAAACCAAGTAAGAACAAAGGAAAAAGTGGGGATACCTACAGGATAAAGAGCAAGAGTTACAAACTTTTTTCTCCTCCTGTCCATTTCCATTGGATTTATCCCGTCGTCCTCCTCAAGTGAAATACACACATGCAGAAAGTAAGTGTTTCTGCTTTATTGGCTAATTAACTTACAAGGAAATTTCTCATTAGCTTTTCTCGTTCGCCCGTAGAGTCACATTTTATTGACTTGCCCATGCAGAGCGGGGCTTAAAGTCCTAAACCCGTGTTCTAATCTGCCTAAGCAGCCGAAGAAAACAAAGTGCGCGGCTCAGTTGAATATAGTAGCTGTTGCCTCCAAATATGCCGGAGAAGGGTTCTGGGCGATATAAACGTCAGTAGGTTGTACTGAGTTAAGTTCCTTACTTTTGCAGTCTCCAGCCGGTCAGGGAGACCTGCAGACTTCAGCTTCGGAGTTAACGACCAGCGAAGTGCTAAGCTGCATTCAGCCACTTTCCGATTCCTCATATTTCACTTCTCGACTTCCAAACTTCATCGAATTTAGCCGAAACTTGAGGCCTTAAGGACGAACGTGCACGATAGTTCTCCGAATGTGTTCCTGTGTAGGCCGTTAGCTGAAAAAAAGCAGGTACAGCCACAGAGATTTCCACATTATTCGGGGGAGATAAAGAAGAAATTCTGCTGTGCCGATACAGAATGCAAAATAGGGTGCAAGCGACATGATGGCTGGGTCTAATCAAATTGAGAGAGAATGTAAAGGAGAAACACGGTTAACGAGCAAATCACATGGGAGAGATGCCGGGGCCGTAAACATTTCTGTGGAAACGCTGGAGATCTCGTGCCTAGTGACGTCTTGAGTGCGGGCCGACACCAAACACGGTTAACTGCAGATTTTGTGGATTCGAGGCGATGCAAGCCTTTTTGTGTCGCAAATCACTGCGGTCAGTGTGGGACGAAGGAAATAACGAGAATATGTAGGTGTTTAAAAATGGGAATCTCCCTTTCTTCCTTCTTTCCGCACGTTCTCTCTGAAAATTGTATTTCGTATGTGAGCACAGCGTTGTATATTTTGCTTTAAAATGGCGCTCATTATCCATCCATCCATCCATCCATCCATCCATCCAGCCAGCCAGCCAGCCAGCCAGCCAGCCAGCCAGCCAAACCCACCCACCTTGCCTACTTTCTTGATAATTGTGTTTCATATATACAACATCGATCGTCTGCTTTGTTGTCAAAAATGTACTGTTTCAAATATTCCATAGAATAGACCGCCATCATCTTCGTCATCATTGTTCTCCTTGCGGTTCTTGCTTATGTCGTTGAAATGTGATCATTGTTCAGTTGTCTGTTATTCAGCCTATTAGACGCGAGGGTTTGAGTTAAAGTGTATGCGTGTCTATCTAGCGTTTCCTTTTCGTTTTCGTTTGCCAACATCTTTTTCTCACAATTTTTTTTGAAATAAAACCCCTTCAAGTAACGCAAAGACGCCCCTCATTTTTGGGCAGTAGGTGTACTAAGTGCATACATAAAACTTATTCAAACTTATTGATCATACTTTACAGTAGGGTAGACCGATTTATCAGGCGCTTGTTGGGGATTTAAGCCAGTCAGGTTTTGAGAAAATTGGATTCAAGCCAACGTACCGAGCTCCCTCGTCTTTGCCCCTCTGCCCCCTGCCCCTAAATGGTAAACAGGATCCTCTTCTCTTTCAGGGCGAAGTGGGCAGACTGTTGGACCAAGCTAACTTTCTGATTGGGAAAGCTTTCCCTCCGTCCCTGCAGACAGCCCTAACGTTAAGGCACTGTCCCTTCCGACAGCCCTAACGTTGTCACCGTTCCTGCAGACAGCCCTAACGTTAAGTCACCGTCCTTGCAGACAGCCCTAACGTTGTCACCGTCCCTGCAGACAGCCCTAACGTTAAGGCACTGTCCCTTCCGACAGCCCTAACGTTGTCACTGTCCCTGCAGACAGCCCTAACGTTGTCACTGTCCCTGCAGACAGCCTTAACGTTAAGTCACCGTCCTTGCAGACAGCCCTAACGTTGTCACCGTCCCTGCAGACAGCCCTAACGTTGTCACCGTCCCTGCAGACAGCCCTAACGTTGTCACTGTCCCTGCAGACAGCCCTAACGTTAAGTCACCGTCCTTGCAGACAGCCCTAACGTTGTCATCGTCCCTGCAGACAGCCCTAACG
>SMGT01013933.1:232286-251168 GCA_004794575.1 Lanistes nyassanus | reverse complement strand
AACATGCAGTGGGAAAACACAACATGCAGTGGGAAAACACAACATCCAGTGGGAAAACACAATATCCAGTGGGAAAACACAACATGCAGTGGGAAAACACAACATGCAGTGGGAAAGAAGCTGCTCGTGTCTTGAGACCCAGCCTTTCTGCACAAGCCCTTAATGCCCACATTTAATGTCAGATCAAGGCGGAAGTACTTCAGACTGCAGTGCCAGACTGAATCACAAGACAGGAAGGAGTCAGCGAGATGCTGAACAAGAATTGTCAGATGCACATAAAGAGGATATCCTTGAAGAAGAATGTGTTTAACCCGCGGTTAAGAGCCCACCCGTGCACAGCATGCCCCCCCCCCCCACACACACACCATCCAGAGTGATTTTTTTTAACGATGATGCTGTGGAATAACAACCTGTAAAATGCGAAGCAGATCTGTAAATATTTTTTTATTTTATTAGAAACCACTAGTTACGTCGAGAGAATATCAAAGACGCATCACTAGAGAATTGGTCTTCTTGCAAATATAAAAATAAAGGACACACAGGTGCAAACTAATTTTTTTTTTAATTTAAAGATCCTACATCGGGCCATGAATGTCGTTTACCTGGGGAAACCCGAGGAGAGATACTACTTCCGTTTACGTTTGATACATTCTGTTGAATTCTTATTTCTCAACAAATGACAGCAAGGGTCAGTTCATGCGAAGAATACTCAACAGTTGCTTCCGCTGAAGAATATAATAAACTAGTGGAAAATCGCACATTCGCTAGTGTAAAAAGCGCTTTTCAAAGTCTTTTAACACAAGCTGACTTTTCCTTCTCGACCTGAACCAGCTGTGAACCTGAACCAGTTCTATCAAATAAGCAAACAACAGAGCTACACAAATTGTCTTCCTAATACTACCTTTATTATTATTTTATCATTAATTATCAAATATATTTGGCAAAATATAGAACCTAATATGTTTAACGTCTGCTAGGCCTCTGAACTCTTATCTTTCCCCCTTCCATCGTCACCGTTTTCCTATTTAAAAAAAAAACTGAATTGGAAAGACTGGATTTTCAAAAAAAGGATTAAAGAAAACGAGGAATGGTTTTTTTTTCAAAATAAAGACGCAGATTCATTTTACCTGTTTCGGAATGACTCAGACAAACACATGTGTGTGAGGCGTGATACCAGTGAAAAGTTTACATGAACCTGATGAACCTTACTATTTTTTCACAGGAATCATGTACAACTAACTACATGATATTGATGAACACCGTATTTTACTCAGTTCTGATCAAATAACATTTCACCAGATTCATTTTGACAGGGACTTTTCATCAAGATCATGTAGCTTTATGTGATTACTGTGAAAAAATAGTCAGGTTAGTAGCTTTACATGATTACTGTGAAAAAATAGTAAGGTTAGTAGCTTTACATGATTACTATGAAAAAATAGTAAGGTTAGTAGCTGGACATGATTACTGTGAAAAAATAGTAAGGTTAGTAGCTGTACATGATTACTGTGAAAAAATAGTAAGGTTAGTAGCTGCACATGATTACTGTGAAAAATAGTAAGGTTAGTAGCTGCACATGATTACTGTGAAAAATAGTAAGGTTAGTAGCTGCACATGATTACTGTGAAAAAATAGTAAGGTTAGTAGCTGCACATGATTACTGTGAAAAATAGTAAGGTTAGTAGCTGCACATGATTACTGTGAAAAAATAGTAAGGTTAGTAGCTGTACATGATTACTTTGAAAAACTAGTAAGGTTAGTAGCTGTACATGATTGCTGTGAAAAAATAGTAAGGTTAGTAGCTGTACATGATTACTGTGAAAAAATAGTAAGGTTAGTAGCTGTACATGATTACTTTGAAAAACTAGTAAGGTTAGTAGCTGTACATGATTACTGTGAAAAAATAGTAAGGTTAGTAGCTGTACATGATTACTTTGAAAAAATAGTAAGGTTAGTAGCTGTACATGATTGCTGTGAAAAAATAGTCAGGTTTCGTCGGGTTCATGTACAGTGTCTTCTTTCATTGGGATCATGCTTCGCACACGTAACAGTCTGCAGTGATTGGCAGTGGCTGTATTCTTTGTATACCACAAATGTCAGCTCCCTGTCCCAAGTTCTTTGCAGTTCTATCTCCTAGAGGTGCTACTGGTGCAGACAGCCCTACCGTTGCGGGGTACGACATTTCGCTGCCATACCCGTATCTTACACCTACACGCCGGCCGTGCAAGCAAGCAGGCTTTCTTCGAAGCAAAACTTTGTCGGCTTTGCGAACTGAATGACTCGCGCATGCGTGTGTTTGCTGACCTTGTGCGTGCGTAGTGTAGGTACATGAGAGAGAGAGAGACCAGCTACCAAATTGACTCCAAATAACCAAATAATTATTCTGTGCAAGCCTTTAGAACTAGAACCAGACAGCATCGGGTGACGTCTGATGTGCGTGGCCAATTTTGGTTGTACCCCCTGCTGATTTAATACCAGTGTCGCACACATGGCGAGCAGCAATAATTTCTTCTATCTCTGAACAAATAACATTTTTTTCAATCATAAATATTTCCATAAAAGAGACTTTCCTGGCTTGTTTTCCACTGTTTCGAAATTCTGATCGCCCGCTGTTGCATCAGCTGTACTCAGAATCAAGGAAACGGGAAGGGAGCAACTTTTCTCCCTTTCAAAACTTACCGTACCCGGTCTGATGCCCATGGGGCGCTTTCAATAAATAATAAATAATTAATTAAAGCCGGAAAAATAACCTTTATATTAGCATATTTTATGATACTGACCCTTTTGCCTAGCAGCTAGCAGGCTTTGCCGGTCTTATTTAATGTTACATTAACTGTACTTATGCTAGTGACTGGGTTTTGATATGATCTTATTTCCTAACTTGCTGGACATTATCCATCAGTAAATTTTTCCAGTAATGATCAGAGTTTCATTTCGGTCTGTAATCTTTATCTGCTGCGTTGATCACTTCATGCTGCTTTAGGAAGAAAACACACCATTACTGCTCACTCCAATAACAAGATTATTTCAGCTTCATCTGCAATGAACCATTATTGTATTCTCGGAGAGTCTTCGGACTCCTTGAAATCAACGCAATTAGTAATTAGTGAAAAGTTTGGTGTTTTGTCTCTTCTTCGGACAGCTTGCTGACCGCAACACTTGGCGTGGCAGACCGGCGCCTTCCCGCTCTCAAATGCGTTAACATTCTATTAAACATTAAATTGTAACTGTACTTGCTTAAAAGATAGCCTTTCGTATAGTTGAAATCACCGTTTTAAAACACTGACTTATTTTAATTGGCAACGATTATTTTATTATTCTTATTAACCTGATTATGTCCCTTTGCGGTATAAACGAGTAGGAAACACGTACTGGTATACCGTAGTGTTTGAAGACCGTACTAATATCTACTGGTATTCCGGTACTTACCGCCCCCACTAGCGCGTATATATATATATATATCCTGTATTGCTAACGAATCCCCTCGTGATATTTACCAAAGCCTCTGCAGTCTACACATCTCTGTTTTCTGTATATAGGCATCTTTTTGACATTCACAAACATTTCTGAATTATCTACAAATTATCTTTGCGTTGTTTGCAAGATATCTCCGCAATGTCTGGAAATCTCTTGGATTCTACAAATCTTTCTCTGCTGCAACCCCCTTTTATGATGTCTACAAATCTGTAATGTCTACAAACATTATGATGTCTACAAATCTGTGGTGTCTACAAACCCCAGTGTGGTGTCTACAAACTTCAGTGTGGTGTCTACAAACCTCTTTGCGGTGTGTAAAAATCTTTCTAAATGCATTTTTGACCGGCCGGGAAGATATTCAAGAGTTCTTGACTCGTGCATGAAAACCCGATCGGGCTTAAGTTTTTATATGATCATCGACATTTGATCAAGTGTAGCTTGTGGGAAAATACTGTTAGTCTACAAAGATCCCTCTACTGTGTTCACACATCTATGTGCACAGACCTTGCCGTACAATTTACAGAGCAACTCTATAGCGGTGTAGGCCTACAGATCTTTCCCTACTTTCTAAGAATATCTCTTCACAAACTCTGCATGGGCAGATCTTCCTGTCTGCAAACAAGGAAATGCCGGCTGGTATTAGGCAGGTCATGCCACCCATGGCTTATTTCCATACAAGCAGCACGGATCCGTTCTTGTCACACCCAGCTGCGCATGACAGCAGCTGGGCAGGGCGGCCGACCAGTCACTCCCCTGGGCAAAGGGCCTGGCAATGAGCAACAGCTGTGCTCCGTAGAGGGCAGAAAGCTACCAAGGGCACTGGACAGCTCTGTGGTCAGGCTTCTGACCTGCCTGTAGAAAGGGTTTGAATCCTGGAATGGCCAAAGATTACATCCCGGAAAAAAACAACCTTTCCGTTGCACCAGTGGTCAGCCCCGAATATCATCAAGCTTCCTCTCGGCACTGGTCATCAGGCCGGGGGATGTTTCGATGCATGGTTCAGTGGCTGGACTCCTGTGAGCACCTTCTGCTCGAGCTGAATGAACAATGAGAACATTATCGTGAATAAATGGTGTCTGCCTTAAAGCAGATGAATGGGCATTTGTCGCACACAAATGCCGAAAAGTCCGCATTGACGAAGGATGAATGTATGGAATCCATACTGATACTGATGGCTGTCAGCTGCTGAAACCGAAGAGCAGTCTCTCGTGTGATGAAAGTCTGCGACCAATCTACATATTAAGCAACCCTTGTATGAAATTCCCCATTACGCTTTATTGTGATAGCAGATCTGTATCTCCACTGTTTGTCACAGGATTAAATCTTCTTCTG
Source organism: Lanistes nyassanus (assembly GCA_004794575.1). Taxonomy (NCBI): domain Eukaryota; kingdom Metazoa; phylum Mollusca; class Gastropoda; order Architaenioglossa; family Ampullariidae; genus Lanistes; species Lanistes nyassanus. Next base: position 246,359 of record SMGT01013933.1, on the reverse strand, counting down.
GATCATGGGTTCTCTGGGAAAACAAAGCAACAATCCTTTTAAAAAGAAAACAAACCCAAACGATCTCCCCCTGAAAAAAAACGTTAAACGCCCTTAACCTTTTATGGAATACTCCCTTCCCTCACAGCTCCATCTTATTGGCCATGTATGACACAGTATTGCCAATGTATTACACATTGTCTGCCATGTATTACACATTGTTGGCCATGTATTACACATTGTCGGCCATGTATTACACATTTTGCCATGTATTAAACATTATCGGCCATGTATTACAGATTATTGGCCATGTAGTACACATTATTGGCCATGTAGCACATATTATTCACCCTGTGATGGACATTGATGGCCATGGATTACACATTATTGTCCACGTATTACACATTATTGGTCGTCTATTACACATTGTTCCCCATGTATTACGCATTTGGCATGTATTACACATTATTGGCCATGCATTACACATCCTCTATGACTTCGACTCAACACAGTCTTCAACTTCAACTCAATCAAAATCTCTGACGCGATGTCAGTGATTCTCTTGTGTTTGGGGCGACAGTGGCAGATTATGTCTCAGGAAAGGAGTATTCGTGTACAGCATTTTCGTAAAGGTTTGCAGGTTTTCGTAAAAAAAAATTGAGAGTAAGATTCGGTCCATCAAGAAAGAAAGAAAGAAAGAAACTTACTTGACTCTAACTTATTAACTTCCATAAATAGCTCCTCCCTTTTCTTCGCCGTAATTTACTATTTTAAATACCTAGCTCTCGTTGCCTCGATTTCTGACAGACATTCCCGCCTCTATCTCAACATTCTCATCCTCTCCTTCCCTCCTCCTCAAACCCCTCCCCAAAAGAATCGGTTGTCTTTGTCCCGTGTGCGTGTAATGAGTATTAGTCTCTGCCCAAACATTCTCCAAGCACTGTTCAGCCCCAAACGATTACGACAAAGACACAGATTTCGGATTTCCTTCTGCTGTTGCCTAGACGCCCTGTTCATCTGTCACCTGAACGTGGTGATACTGGCCGATTGAGCAGCATCCCGGGCTTACAAGTCCTAGGAACTGGCTAAGGGGAGAAAGCTTTTAGCGCTGTTTTGGAGAAAAATCAATAGAACCTCTCTACTCGGGGCGGGATAGTCCAGACAAACTCAGATTAGTCTCTATCGCAAAAAATATGTGAACGTGAATCCACTAAGACACGTCTGAAGTAATAATTCAGCAGTTTGTCATTTTGGGTCCATCCCCGTCTCACTCACTTACCCACTCACTCAGACCCATTCACTCAGACCCACTCTCAGATCCAAACCCACCCACTCAACCACTGACTCATGAACCCACTGACTCATGAACCCACTGACTCATGAACTCACTGACTCATGAACTCACTGACTCATGAACTCACTGACTCAAGAACTCACTGATTCATTAACTCACTGACTCAAGAACTCATGGACTCATTAACTCACTGATGCACGCATGCACGAAGAGAGAGAGACAGACTGACAGACAGACAGAAAGACAGACAGAAGAGAGAGAGAGAGAGATAAACATACCTCGTGCTTCAGCGATGAAAATCCATGTTCTTAGCACGTGAATAAATTTAAGGAAAGTTCCCCTCCTCTCCCCCTCCCCCCAAAAAAACTGCTTAAGGGTTCAGTTTAGGCAGGTTAGAGTAGCTGGTAATAGCTAAATCGGCTTAACTAAGCAATACGCACTAACATTATCCTATAAGCACTACCATTTACCTATAAGCCCTAACATTTACGTATACGCACCAACATTGACCTATACTCGCTAACATTTACCTATCTACTGACAGTCACCTATACGTCCATTGCATTTCCTTGATCCATCCTTTCCCCAGCCTCTCGTCAGTGAAGGTATCCGGGACTCCGCTACACGGTGCTACATGCACCTAGCGACTGGCAGCCAAAAGTTATCAGCTGTCTTCTGTTCCCGCTGTTTTAGCGGTACCCTAATGCCTTTTTATCGCCTTTACTGCTGCTGACCGCCTCGGTGGTCTAGTGGTAAAGGCGTCCGCTTCCGAGGCGGGAGGTCAGTGGTTCACATCCCGGCCGATTCATACCTAAGACTTAAAAACTGACAATCTAGTAGCTGCCCGGCCAGACGCCTGGCACTACAGGGAACAGTACCAGGACTGGTTGGCCCGGTGTCAGTATAATGTGACTGGGTGGGACTGAGGCCGGTGTTGTGCCATCCGTCCCACGTGTGGCAGCACGTGAACTTTGTCTAAGCAACACCGTCCTGATATGCACATAGTTTGCGGATGGACGTTAAGCAACAAATACCCCACCCCACCCCCCCTTTACTGCTTTAAGAACCCACCTTCGTGGTGTCAGCAGATCGCTCTCACATTTTCTTGCTTATTTGGATCGAAATTCTTATCATTTCGTATAGACAGCACTCAGCGCCAACACACACCTACTGCAAGGTCTTGATTTAGTCAGAGACAACGAGCTAGCATGACGCTGAAACAAGGATGCAGCACCCAAACATTTTTAAACTCTGTGAACTGTTCAACTCGAAATCTAAGAAAAGACTCGTGAATTTATGTAGATTAATTTTCTTTATCCTATCTCTGTTCAAATGAATGTGATAAATATGATTTATAAGTACATGGCTTAAGCCCGCTGGGGCTAAAAGTCTAGGACTGAACCTGATACAGCAAGCTAGCTAGTCCCTGACACACTAGAAGGCCCGATAAAAGCTGCTATAGTAAGGAATACGACAAAGTAACGACCTTGAAGGAAATCTTTAAAATGACTTGTTATTTGGAAAGATTTATTTGACAGTTACATGCATAATACAACATTATGAGCGTAGCACTTCATCGAATACGACAGGTAATCGCTGTAAAACGTGTCACTGCATATTTTCTACGAGGAGTCAAAGTTTATTATAAGAATCGACCTTAATTTGGGGTCCCTGTTAATAGCTGTCAGAATAAAACATTTATCACTGCGCTCGTTCTGTCCTTTTCCACGTTTCGACATTACCTCCCTTCTCTGGAGGGTCAAACCCGGTCACTTTGTATGCAGATCAAGCAAATACCCTATCAATCAAAATACTGCGATCAGAAAATCAGTCTCTCACTTGCTTCGACGTGGAGGCTGACTCATCTGACCTTAGGTCAAGGACGGGTCGAGGATCGGAAGCTATCAGAAGAACCTGACACGGGAAAACTAGCTGCTGAGAATGCCTTTCCCAAACTCGCGATCTTGTCGTATCTTTCCCCACTGCATCGATGCTAAGATGAAGGAAGACTGTGGAATAATCTTTCTAAATGAGCTATCACTGGCTGCTTATATTAAGTTCCTTAGCACCGGAAGTAAAGTTGTTCCACGTTCTTCTAGCTGTTTGGGTCGGCAGTTCTGTTGTTGAAATGTTAGGCCGTGCGCTATAGCCCCTTCAATATACTTGTGAACGTTTTCAGTAGCATTACATGTCTGCTTCAACGTGAAATGTCTTCTAAGTATAATTAGTGATTTTTATCTTTTTTCGACATTTTTATTTAACCGTACCCGTAAACATTATAGAACAGCATCGTTTCTTTTAGAGCAATGTCTTTTTGGTTCATACGCGTGATTGGCAGTTTTTCAGGCACATAACAGACATGCAAAGAAATGAATGTACCGGGAGGTGCTTAAAATCCTCAAGCCCCATGCACGACAAAGTTTGAAATCATCTGGATAGAAAAGCTATGTGATCAAAGCACTCACACGGTCCGCTCACCGCGTGCTTTGTACGGGTATTTTACGTGTACTTTGCGAGAAGAAAGCAGACACAAGTACTCATGCAACCAGACCCAGGTCGAAAACGATAACACGCCGTTTTAAGCAAAAGTCATCCGGTTTAACATCTCTCCAGCCCCATCAGCAAAAGAAGGTGGACTAAAAATGAAAGAAAAACTAACTTCAGCGAAAACTTACATAGGAATAGCAGGACTGAAATGCTGGGAAGGAGAGAGACTGTGATATAATTATTCCTATTCTTGTGATCGCTCCAGTATCGGTTGATGCGCCATGGACCACTGTTTCTAACTGAAAAGTCAGTAATAAATTGAGCAGTAGCTTCTATAAGGTGTTTAGAAGATAGCCGACAGGTTGACTGTCTGATTGCTGGGTACGTGATCCACGTGTCTGTCGTTAACTGCGGTTTGAGCGGAGCCTAAGCTGAAGGGCAAATGGCCGAGGACGTCTTGCAGGCGAACAGGAGGTCTTCCTGACGCTAAGTCCCAGGAGAGTGGCGTGGAGTTTCCCGTAGGCTTAGCCAGGCATCCCGCCGCTACCCCCGGGGGGAGGGGGTCTGGGCTGAAACCTGCTAAGGCTGTTGTAGCCTGTCACGACCACTGCCTGCAGGGGGGAAAAATGGAGGGGGGAAAAGGACCCGGTCGCTGTCCTAACCATACGGCGCGCGGGTCTCAGCTGTCCTCCCCGTAGATACAAAGAGGTCCACGACCCGCCTTCTATCCTCCCCCTCACAGGCCTCCTGAGCCACACACTGTCTTCTGCAGGGGCTGGAACTGGTGCCTGATTTAAACAGAGATGTGGTCTGAAGGCAAAGAGAGAACTGTAGCAGGTATTTTGTTGTGGTCACGTCTTCTTTAGGTAGTCACACGCCAAACGTTGTGCTGTTTTCCTTTTCTCATTTTTTAGTTCTGTCCTTTTTTTTTTACTTTTTTGTTTTTGTTTCTTCTTTTGCTTCTTCCTCTATCTTCTTCCTCCTGATCCATCTCCTCTTATTCATATCCCCCTTCATTTTATTCCTTCTTTTCCTCAAGAGACGACCAGTACGATACAGGAGCAGCGAGAGCTTGTCACCGGTACAGGGGTAGCCAAATCAAATCGGGCACTGCAAATAACCCTAATGTTTCGGTAATTACCATGGTGACTGCCATATCGAAAACACGCTTCGCCATCTTGCTTTTGTGAACCACGTCAGTTGGGTGCGCATGCGTAAGCCCTGCGCGCTTTTGTGCTGCTAGCAGCCAGCAGGCCTCGGATGCATGTAAACGATACTAAATTTATTCCGAATAGCGGATTTTTTTCGGTCTTTGAAAACGCTGTTTCGGGGAACTTGGAATAACCTATTCACTCCTGAGACGACCGAATAACTTAATTACTACCGAATAAAATAGGATATTCGGTTTTCGTGCATGGGAAATTCAAAGAACTTATTCTAGAATATCCACAATGACAGGAATAAGTCAGCTATTTGGTTGTCCTGCATACGGCTCAGGGTTGGCTTGTATGAGCGTTCTTATCCTCTTTCGTACGTAAGGGTGGACGTGAAATAGGGCCAATGGGCCTTACGCCCGGAAGAGCAGCTACGAACACTTATGCAAGCCACCCCAAGAACATTAAGAGCGTGCCCCACCCCACCCCACCCCACCACCCCCAAGAACCGGAAACAAAAGAGCAAGTGTCGAAGAATCCGAAATCTGAAAGGAAAGGCGGCAACACCCGAAAACTGAGCCTTGCGCACCGTTAAAGGCTATACGAACAGATTTTTTTTCTGCAGAGCGAAACAACGAACGAACGAAAGAAAAGAAAGAAAAGTTAGAAAGATTTAGCTAGAGGAGATGAAGAACCGACGATGCTCTGAGTGCATGCACACATTAAGGTTCATCTGTAACACATCCCTGTGGCAGCGAGTGGGAGAATCAGAACCGTGTTCTATTGCCGAGCAGCGTTCCGAGGTCTCAGAGAGCATTAGACTCATACACGGGAGACCTGCGGTCAGCAGGCTGACGTTTAGTGCAGATTTGTGCTTCCCTGGCGGCACTCTCAGAATGCATTGACCCGACAAGGCGGACTTTAAAGCTTTATTTCAACGATGTACATGAGTACTGCCTCAAGTTTTTCAAAACTGTATTTGTACTTTCTATTGCGCTTTTTCAACTCAGAGTATTTGGCCTCATGCGTTAAAATAAGAATTTTTTGGACTGAACATTGTAACATGCAAAATATGTTAATATCAAGCCGTGCATGTAGGTTTAGGAATTATTCGAATAGCAAGGAATATTTTTCAAAGCTGTCAGAATTATTATAAACTACAAGATCCGAAAGAATGAAAGAAGAAAGGCATATAAAGACAAAAAAGAAGGAAGGAAGCAGGGAAGGAAGGATGGTTGGATGGATGGATGGATGGATGGATGGATGGATGGATGGATGGATGGATGGAAATGCTTGAAAAGATCCGTGTACCCGCATCTGGTGCACAGGGAAGTGTGGTAAACATTCAGAGAAATGGATTGAATGCCAGAAATGCCGGAACGAAATCAATCTTGTGTGATAAGACATCAATGTGTAAATGAAATCACAGAACTAGAATGTAGCCTGTGGGGATTACCAATGGTTGATGTGTCTGGCTGCTTGACAGCAAGAAACCGTGATGCACAGGTGCTGGAGGCGTCTCCAGAACTGTCTGCATGGGTCGCAGCTCACGCTGAACACCATCGGGTCCACTGGCTGCTGCGTACAGCGCCATTGACAACGGGACACCGCATCGCAGGCATGGACAGCTGGGATATCAAATCGTAGTTATCGTCAAAAGGGACGTCCCAGCTATGTTTTTGCTACCAGAGATTCCACATCACGCTTGTGGGCGATTCTTCACTCGCATTGCTCGCATGGTATATACCATAGAACAGAACATTTTGTCGACTGAAGTCAGTGCAGCCAGCGTTGTGATGTTCATCAACTAAGGACTGACGATAAAATACGAGATTTTGCGAGCCTTTAAAAAAAACTTGTGCTTAAGGTCTTGATGTGGTCAGCGAGTCCACGTTCACGGGTAAGGTTTCCAAAGGTTTTTGGTTCTGTGTGCGTCAGGGTTAGTCTCCACATCAAGAAACAGACTCCTGCTATTGATGAGACCAGAGTTCGTGACACGGCAAGTAACAGGATACACCACGGTGTTTGTCGATACGTCAATAACTTGATCCTTCGCGAAGTCCTTGGTGTCTGAACGTGCAATTAACTTCATGCATGCAACACGCGCACGCACATTCAGAAAGAAAGATACGAGAGGGAGAGGGGGAAGCAGGGAGAGAGACCTCGCGAATTTAAAAGCTCATAACGAACTAAAGACACTTTTAGCCTTGGGCGAGAGTTGTAAGTAAATTTTCAAGAACATTTGGTGCTGGAGCTTGAATATTTAATGAAAACTCTAATGTTACATCTATCCACTTCTGGAAATAAACGCTACTTCATAATTATAGTTAAAAAGTAACTCGATAAATATTTCTTATTATATATCTTTTCTCTCTCCTGTAATAGTCTGTCCTGTTTGTGCCTGCATGGGAGTAACTTGTGTGTACCAGTGTGTACGTGTCAGTCTGTTCAGTTCGTGACTGTATGGGGGTAACTTGTGTGTACCAGTGTGTGTACGTGTCAGTCTGTTCAGTTCGTGACTGCTTGGGAGTAACTTGTGTGTACCAGTGTGTGCACGTGTCAGTCTGTTCAGTTCGTGACTGTATGGGGGTCTCTTGTGTGTACCAGTGTGTGTACGTGTCAGTCTGCATGTAAGTGCGTGTCTGGGCGAGTGTGTGGGTCTTGAATTACTGTTTATCAACTGGTGCCTCATAAATCATATTATTATTTTATTTCTCTTACACTGATAATATTTACATTTTTGTGTAAAGAACTACCAGATGTCAGCACAATGCGTGCTTAGAATGTGGGGAGAAAAGGTTAAGTGTTAAGTGTGAGAGCGAAGGAAGTAACCAAACTTATTTTGCCCTTATTTGGCTTTAGAACAGATGCAGGATGTCTATAAGAAATCTGCCACGCTTACCAATCTCTGGAACAAGGGATCACGTGGCTCTGTTAGAACCAGATAACTGTTTTGCCAAGACCGTACCTTGTTGTTTCCCCTCTCTTCCCCACCCCCCCAACCCCCCACCCCACCAACCCCCCACCCCACTCCCGTCTGTTTTCTGTTCCATTCCATTGTTCGCTTTCTTTTTTAACCCTTCTCTACCCTGGCCCACAGAATTTGCTGCTCCCTTGCACCACAGGGGTCTATGCTGTTCCTAAGGAGAAGATACAAGATATCAGAAAAAGGAAGAATCTTCACCAAACGTGGCAGTCTGGAAGTAGGGAAGGATCGATAACTCCAGCTGCGAGGAAATATTAATTTTTAAATAGCGCTGTCAAGAAAGCCCTTCAAATTGTGAGCATTTAGTAATGGGATACCCCCTAATGTTTACGTCATTAGTTCACTGCGTCAGTTCCGATAGCTGGCTGGGTGCGAGTCCATCTGAGCGTGATCCCCGATTGTCTTTGGTCGATTTCTTTCCCATCTCGGCCTCTTCCCCCCCCCTCCTCCTTCCCCGCTGTGCTGCTCAAGTACAGCGTCGCATAAAGACACGTGACTGAAACGTGAAACGAGAAGATACAAGATGTTGTCTTTAAAGTTTTCAGTAAACTGGCTTCAGTTACAAGAGTTAAAAAAGCCCTCTACACTGCACAACAGTGCTCATGCAGAGGCAGTCTCCCCTTGATTTTCTTTAACTACATCCCTGGTCACATATATGTAGATATATATATATATACGTAGTACTGGTAAAGATTTTTCTTCTGCTGCATAGCTTTGGCGCCACAGGAGAGGCTATGCTTTGGCCTGACGTCACATCCTGTCCACTTCATTCTTTTTTCCTTACTCCGCCATTTAGTGGCGAAAGGAGCGACTGAAGTTACCAGAGCTTCGCCGTCATTAGCAACAAACACCCAGGGCTATGAGGCCCTGTAAATGCTCTTTTCCTGACCCAGGGGTAAACGTCAAGGAAAGTCTATTTCCGGCGAACTACTTCTTGGTGGAATGACGTAAAAGATATCCCCTAGGGATCCGTCATTTTGTGTCTTCATCTACTGACAAGACGCAGTTTTTCTTTAAATAAACGGCCGGAGTTTAAAGGACACCTGCAGAGCGTTGGTTTGCCAAAGATTTTTACAAGGAAATTTCAGAGCTTTTATTTTTCATGTGGAAGAAAGTTGTCACTTATTAACACGGAAGGAGCACAGATGTACGTGACCTTCTTAAGTGTCCTGTTACTTTGTTTTAAATCCTACCAGCACATGCCGTCTCTTTTTTTCCTCGCGGAGGGGTTCTGGTCCCTTTCAGTAACTAAGACTGCGTGAACAACCCATCCAAAATGAAATTTACAACGTTCGAAAATATGCTGGATGTAAGTACTACAATGCGCCTGCGAAGTACAGCAGACGGGAAAGGTTGATATCATGTACTGTATTGGGTACGTATTTGCCGTGTTTCCTACAAAAATATACCTGGGGGAAGGGTCCGTACAAGTGTCCTTCTTGACTTGGTCCGTACAAGTGTATTCCCTGGTGTGGTCCGTACAAGTGTACTTCCTTGGTGCAGTCGTACTCCTTGCCGTGCTCCGAACAAGTACGCTACGCCTTTGCGTGATCCGCACACATGTACTCCTTTACCCAAACCTCTTTTCCCCGCCAAAATAGCATAACAACAGCATAACAAGTATGAGTGCTCTTGCAGCCTTGGCGTGGTCTGTACGAGATGAAGTCTTCGAGAGTTGATGAAAGGCGTTTATCATCGACCAGCCACAATCCTGCTAGCTGCTTGATGTTGCTGTCGTGGTTTGTGAGCATTTGAGAAATGGCCCGAAGAGGTTATTCAGAGTGCGACAACAGACACAGTACGCAGTCTTTTTAACCGGAAGAATATGCATTCTAGTTCGTGGAATCTTGCTGTGGGCACATGTATACACATGGCCCCGTTTGGCGAACTTGGAGAAGCATTCTTCCTGTAAAGAAAAATTTTTATCTTTGGTCTTTGTACTTTTCCATCTGTAAAAAAAAAACGTTACCATATTTCACAGCGGTAAGACGCTTGTCGCTAAAACAGTGAAGGTCTTGATTCACTACCTCCCGGTGCAGACTTCATATCCGTCAAGAGCATTCGTCTGGGCGCGGCGCCTGCTTACGTCCAGCGGCTAACTGGCGGTGATATCGCCTTATTTTCTGAGCACGAAGTAGGGGAAAAAACAAACAAACAAACAAACTCAATTTCTTGTATTTTATGAAGTGCTGATTTTGTCATCTCGATGTCGATAACAGCATAGATAACAACTGTTGAAAAATCTTGATGTTACAATAAATCGGTATATGCAATGTTACCTACTAAACACAAGACTTTGTAATACTGCAGGTTGTAACATCGACTTCGTCCTTGGCTAAAGACGAACTTGTCTGCGTTCTTACTCATCCTTAACAACACCCGCGTCTGACAAAGTGATTTTTAATGATGGTACAGTGTTTAACGGTGTACTTAATAGAAAATCTCACCCAAATTCCACAGCTCTAGGGCGCTATTAACTAGGCATTCACGCAGCGCCCACTCGCAGCGCACCTGCCAAAGGCAACAACGTAAGCAGCTGTTGTTGACAGGGATGGAAAGGCGGAATCAGACGTGACACTGCTTCCAAGGAAACACAAGAACTCGCGAGCCTTTCAACCAATCACAAACTCCAGTCGGAGAAGTCCCTTGTGGCTCATTGCCTTTTTTTCAGATCTCGCGACATGGGTCAGCGAGTCGACATTCACGGCCAAAGGTTCTCAAGGGTTTTGAACAATCAAGCTGGCTTTTAAGTAACAGCTAGCTGCAAAGCAGTGACGAAAAGCTACAACCGCCCAACTCAGCAATGTAGAATTTAATAGCTTGCAAAGGTATTACGCACAAGCTACCAGAAATGGTGAATGAGAACAGAAATTGACGGTTCAGACGTCACTATCATTTTCCATAGAAACGATGTAAATAAAAAAGTTTGCTATCTAGATCAGGATATGACCTTCTGCAAAAATTCTTCCTGCAATCATCATTAGCAGACGGCACGAGAAACGTTTGCAAAGGTTGCCTAAAGGAAGGATTTCTTGTCGGGGAGGTGCTGGGAAAGTGGTAGACACGGGATAAGAGGCCTGAAAGTAAAAGCGTAAGGTTGGAAATGATTACTGGCAGAGAGCATGACAAGATTTTTTTAATAAAAAGGACGAGAGAAAGAATGATTTGATTCAATTCGATTTCTTTATTGTCATAAGACTACTGTCCTTTAACAAGGGGGAGATAACTAGAAGAAATTTACATAGCTACATTGCATACACATCCATTCAACTTCACGTTCAAACCCATCCATTCAATTTCACGTTCAAAGCAATATTTAGATGTGGCCAGTAGATTGACCGAACAAGTTACGTGTTGAGAGAAAGAATGAGAGGTTCAGAAAAGATTTGTTCTGAAGCTGTGAAGGGTTATAACCTATATTCACTATCTCACCGACAGACCTCAAACCACCGAGTGTTTTGGTTTGGTTTTCTTTGGTTTGGTTGGTTTGCTTTTTTGTTACCCGTATTCAAACAGTTTTGAACATTTTCAACCGTGTTTCTCTCAAAGCTGGAAGAGATTAATCAGTAGATCGTGCCATATCATGAAACCAGTTGGCGGTACGTGGTTTCTTGGCAAAAAAAGGGGGAGGGGTGCTGTGTTTTCTGTTTCTGAGCACAGTGCAAAGTAAAACAAAACTTTTTCGTTATTGTTAGTCCCAACACACAGAGAGAGAGAGAGAGAGAGAGAGAGAGAGAGAGAGAGAGAGAGACTAATCAGCTCTCTTTTGCTGCGAATTTCATAAACCAGGAGCAGTATACAGTAGTTCCCCCTTATCCCAGGTGATGAGTTCCACGACTTACCGCGCATGCCGGAAGCCCTGGATAGTGGCGAACCTTACGTACTTTCTCGTTTAAATGCATCCCTGTGATGAAAGTTTAATGGATATATTACAGAAAATAAGACATTACCAACATTAAGCTTTGTTCTTGTGTATAAAGCATGGTATAATATGGTATATTATTATATGAAGTATTGGATATATCATATCTTGTCGTTTACTTTTGGAATCTTCTATCATATATGTTTGGGTTGCAGTAAACCGGGTATAATCAAAACCGTGGAAACGGAATCGAAAGACACGATGGTTCCACTGCATTATATATATATATATAATCAAGGACACGTGTACATGTTTATGACAGAATCAAATGTACAAGATTCAGTATTCGTTATACAGAGTACAATATAAAAAAAACAGTATGTGACAAGTAGTACAGTATCATCTCACCCATTATGTGACTTTCTGACTGTGACTGTATTTCGAGTGTCTTTATGGTTTCCGATAGACCTGTCACAGACCAGCTTTGTATGGTTACAGTTTGGTGGAGTTGCGAACTGTGATGGGTGGGGTGGAGAGGGGAGGAGGAACTGTTGAGACGTGAAGCCCCAGGAAGGAGATTTAGATTTGACGCTCGTCATCGCTTTTCTCTTGAGGAGGAAGTTTCAAATAAGTGTACTCCAATCCAAATTCTGACGTTTCTACAGTTGCAAAATATGAAAATGTATCGCTGAAAAGAATTGAAAGACCGGTCTAGACTGTAACATCTACGTGATGTCAAAACGCAAACTGGTAATCACAGAGAAGCTGAAGTTTACCTCATTCATTAGTTCAACAAGAGATTTAATGGACTATTTTCACGGCAACAGCAAGATACGCTGTCATGAAGGACACAACCTATGTAAACAAAAGTCAGAGCAGGTGCAGTACAGAATAATCAATGTCAAAAACGTGTGTGTCGTCCATTGGCCTGCACACAAAACATCCTTTGCCGCATGGACTGAGCCAGTATCCGTCGAGTCATTTGCTGGTTCGCCTGCCACTTTTGCAGAAGCCAAAGGAACAGCTGGGGGTGGGTGGGTGGTTGACCACAGACACTCGATCGGGTTAAGCGCCGGTGCATTTGCTGGCCAGCCCTTGTGAGTCACTTGCTGCTGCAGGAAGATGGTGACGACCCGAGGCCTGTGCGGCCTGCCGTTGTCATCCTGCGAAATGGCGCGCAGGTCCTATTGCCTGTAGAATTTGCAGTACGCGGGCCTGCAGGATGTCATCTCCGTAGACCACACCAGTGACCTGTGAGGTTGTCTTGCGCTGTTGCACACCGTGCAGGGTGTATTATAGGACATGGCTCTTCCTCCACAAATCACAATGGACCTCCCACACACCAAACTGGTCACGCTCTCTCGCAGTGACATCATGATAACCCTCACATCGTCGCGTCCAGCCGCGGAACATGCCAAAGTAAAACGATTCTGCAAAGTGGGACTCATCAGGGAAGACAACTCTGGCCCACTGCTGACGTGTCCAAGCCAGACGACGCCGGGCCCAGGCCACCTGAGCAGCGCGATAACCTGACGTCACGACAAGTCGTATGCACGCCTTGAGCGCAGGGTGGCTCACGTACCCATTTCCTAATAATCTAGTTCCCGGCAGTGACATTGCTGGCTGCTCACAGCTGCCCTTGAGTGTGTTGGTGGTGGTTGTTCTGTCCCGTGAAGCCGACAGGATGACAAACCTGTCATCTTGACTGGACGCTTATAGTCAGCGTCCCGGTGGCCTGTGCTCGCTGACAGTTCCTGTCCGGTTGTAGCAATCTCGCAGTGTCACAATGACTGAATGGGACATTCCAATCGGCTGCGAACTTCTCATATCCTGATGCCTTCTTGTAGCCACCCAATCGCCCTTCCACGATCAGCCGTCGTCTGTGTCACATGTCACCCTAGGCTATTACCTGTCACTCCTAGGTAAGCCTTTTAGCTCCTCCCTTTGTAAGCTAGCAGGGGAGAGATACGTCATCACCAGGTTTATCGCTCCGCCCTTTCCGAACACTTAGGTAGGGGTAATGCTACGCCATTGGTTATGGAAGTTCCCATGCTCTCGCTAGTCTGGCTAGAACCGGTTTACTTGAGGGTAGTGCGTCAGAACGCTTACTACATAAGGAGAAAAAAATGTGAGATCGGGAGGGAGGAGAGAGAGAGACAGAGGAGAGCGCCAAGAGTACTGACACAGAATACAGGAGGAGACCCAGGGAAGCGACCACGTGCTAGCCTACGGACCTCAGTCGCCATCTTGCCAAAAGGAAGACTCCAGCTCTCTTGCAGTTACGAGTGTAATCTGCTGACCGCCTCGACGG
>SMGT01013933.1:216810-231544 GCA_004794575.1 Lanistes nyassanus | reverse complement strand
AGACACGAGCACGGTGATTCTTTGTAAAATATTTTGTAGATATTTGATGTTGTCGAGCCAGTTAGTGTTTTGAAATATATGTTGAATAACAGTTCGCTGCAGTTGAGTGTTTTACGAGGGTGGGGGCTCTTGAGCTAGTAGTGTTTTGCCTGTGAGAGACTGAGCGAGCGTGTCGAAGTATGAGAATCTTTTCCCTCGGAAGATTGCTCTAGTTGTTCACATTATTTCACAGCATCGTCACCCTTTGGTTTAGAAACCAATGACCTAAGGCAGTAAAGGTTTTGGTGACGATTGCTAAATTAAATCTACATTTACAAGATCGCCATAAACAGTTTGTCCAGTAATTCTGGAAAATCGAGTCCAATAAGATAAGGTACCCGCCCGCCGTGACAGTCTGGTTTATGTCGTTATGTCTTTCTACCTCCTCCATAAATACCCACCAGACCTTCAACAGCGGCTGAACTGTGCACATTACTCATGGCTTTCAAATTCGTTTGATTTATACGCATTGTCTGGTGTCTTGGGTGCACACGCTTGGCTGTTTCCTGTGTTATGCACGAATGCGCCAGCACTGATTAGTGATTTCCAGAGACACTGACGTTCTCTATTGCAGCATGAAAAAGGTGCATCCAAATGTACGGGGTCAGATGTTATGTTATTGGCAATTTTACATGTCTATAATCTGCCTGCTAAGGCCAGCTGGTCTTTTAATATTTCGAGCAGTATATCACAGTCACCATTCTTTTCCGTGAAATCTTTTTCACGGGAGACCAATGATGTCAAAAGACGAAAAATATCATCCGGCCTCGTTTTCGTTGCGGTCGTTCACTGATGGAACGAAAATTTACCGACAAGAAATCATCTAAACCTCTCCAGTATGTCTCGTATTTTGATGCAGGAATGATTTTGAATATCTACCGGATTTGAGATCCTTGAAGACGCGCCTTTCTGCGAGGTAACTACTAGCTTCAACGGTAGATCCGGACGGACGGACGGACCCCTGAAACCTCAGCCCCACTCCCACCCCAACATATACACACCGACAGTAGAAATGATAATGTAGATTACTGAAGAACGAGGGTTGATTTAAAAAAAAATTGATAGATGTTTGCAGTCTGCGATGTGCAAAAACCCAGTTCCTAGGCAAATGTGTCTGTCGCGCTGCTTCGGATTATATATCAAGTCGTTGCTGAGGTTATGCATGCAAACAAAACCGTATAAAATTACTCCCTAGTGAAAGTTAATGGTTTCAAGCTTTCAGACATGTTTGTCACCTTTGATGCGCCGTAATCAGACAGATGCGGTCGAAGGTTTTTATGAAGCTACTTCAGATCACACAATCCTTTGCTGAGGTTCTACACTCACACAAGATCATTTAAATATACTCCCTAAGGGTTATTTTCGGATCTTCAAAAGGGTTTGCTGTCTGTTGCGAACAAAACAGCAGACTGCAGACAAATGTATTTGCTCGCTAGAAACAGAAGGGCTTCTAGACCGGGGTATTATCTTGCGATCTGATTGATTACGTCTCCTCTGTGTTTGACGTGACGATGTGTCACGTAGTTCGCTCACCGGCCGGGTGGACGGGGCTGAAAAGTAGCTTAATTACCCGGATATAAAGTTCCTCGGGCTGGGGAGCATTTACACCACGGATAAAGTCCGTCATTTTCCTTAATTTGAAGCGTGTCTTTTCCTTCGACACCGGTGAAAATTTTTTTTTAAAAAAAACGCTAGAACCTCAGGATTTAAAAAAAATCTTTCTAAGAGGAAAGTGTTTCATGGGGCTTTTCGTCCCCCCAAAAATGCAGTAGAAGTGCCCAGGTTTAGTATGTGGCCAGTAAAAAATAGATTTATTTTAAAAGGAAAAAATGTTTGTAGCAAGTCAATCAATCAACCAACCAATCAATCAATCAGTCAATCAGTGAATCAATCAATCAGTGGATCAATCAATCAGTGAATCAATCAATCATCAATCAGTGAATCAATCAATCAGTGGATCAATCAATCAATGAATGAATCAATCATCATTAAATCAATCAGGGTTGGTTATCCTCTAGTGTTTATTAACTTCCATCACAACTTCCATTACCTCCGGCTGTTCCTCCTCCTCGAGGTATCGCAGTCACGTGTTTGCTACCAAAAAGAACGATGTGGGTTCGGATACCGTGTCTTCCATTCATATGCTTACAGTTCTGGCCGTCTGGGGTACTCCGGTTTCCGCCCCGCCCCGCCCCGCCTCTAACCTACCCCACCCCACAAGACCCTTTGTCGCCCTCTCCGTCCTACCCCTACCATGAGACGTCCTTCGTTGCTGACTTGACATTAAGCAATAAACAGCCAACCCTACTTTTCTCTCTGTCATCCTTGTTTACATCGGGAGATAATGTTTGGCATTCACAGTGTGGGTAAGACTGGCCCGCCTCCCGCCTGCTCAGACCCATAAACACATAAAGGTGAGTGCTGCAAGTGAGAACAGACAGACCGCCTCCCTGTTCCACCCAGCGTCACGAAGATGGATGTTGTGACAGGAAGACCTGTCTGGCGGTCTGAAGTCTCAGCCGGATGTTCTCGTCATCAAACTCCCCTGACCGGATGTTTCCGTCATCAAGCTGCCCCGACTGAGAGAGTGCCCTCAAAATGGACACAGCCATGAAAGCCCGCAGCTGTGCTTCACGTCACGCCCCAAGACGAACAGCTAGGCGGGCGTCCAAAATCTAGGCAGAGTGGTCTTTCCCTGAAATCTGGGCTCAGATGAAGGAGAAATGTGTCAAGAATCTTTTTATTTGAAATCTTTTTCTGATGCGCCGCACTGCTTGTTCGGCTCAAGTTTCCGTCCTCTTCAGAAAGTCAGCCTGACTGTTGAGCACGTGATCTGAAGGCGTTGGCCCCTATGCCCAATGAGGTCATTACTGTCTGGGGTGGTGGCTGTGGTCGTGGGCGGGGTGGTGAGGGAATGATTAGGAGGGTTCCCATTCAACCCCCCCCCAACCCCACCCATCACCGGTGCATTTTCCATCACTAGCGTGAATTTTTCCGAACAAAGCTAGCCAATAAATCAGATATCGATTTTGTATAAGCGGTATTACCCTCCTAATTATGATTTCAACCTCCGGGGCAGAACGGTTACGGCAGCAAAGTTCAAAATTCATAATCGCAAGCAGCGCCTGTTTCTCTCCCCTGAAAAGAATTTCCACCCTGAGGAGACCTGATCGCTGCAAGTCTCTGGCCCATGTGATTGGCTGGCTGCTTCGGTCTCCATTGAGAGTGTGCGGATTTACTTTTGACTAATTCCTTTGCTGAAATTACAAGCATCGGATGAGAACTTTATGGCGCTTATAAATGTCCATTTAGACGAACAGGAGAATCAACGGTTTCTCTTCGTTTTTGTCGCATGGTTCTTCTGCTCTATCCTCTTTCTTTGCTTTCCTCGTCTTTTTTTTTTACTTCTCCTTCCTGCTTTCCCTTTTCTTTTTTCTTTATTTCTTCTTTTTCCTGTTTTCTTTCCTTCTTTCTTCATTTCCTTTCTTTCTGTTCTTTTCTTCTTTCTTTCGCTTTTATTCTTTCGCCTCTCTCTCTCTCTCTCGATATATATATATATAAATGAAGCGCGATCTTCGGTTTAAAAGGTGACTGCTTTAGATCTCATTTGTGGCCGTGAATCAGCGAGACTGTGGACTCAGGCGAATAACGAGACTCGCCTGAGAGGACACGTGATGTCGCGATAAAGCGGAGACCAAATTGGATTCGCCCAGCTCGCTTGATAAGCTTCGGGTCAGCAGCAGTCCCTGAGATGGAAAATCTCCAGCATCTTCTTGTGTTGTACGTAATCTTTCAGGCAGAATACGGTAGGTGATACTGAACAGCAAGCTGTTTTTGCGTGGCAGTTAGAAGTGGCAATACGTACCGGGATCCTAGTAAATAACAGTACGGTCCTAAAAAGGTACGGTATTCCGGTACGGGTCTTCGTGCCTATACGGGGATACACCTTGCTTTGCCTTGATTTCGAAATAGTGGACAACTATCGAGAAAAATCTCTTTTATAGCAAGCTTCTGGGTTAGAGAGAGACTTCAATATAGAAGAAAAAAATTGCTGTTTGTCGTATATGCAGAATTGGCAGGCCACATAACCAATATGGCCACCCGCATCAGACGACACCATCCAATGCTGTTGGGTTCAATGCTGTTGGGTTCTACTTGTAAAGACTTGAACAAAATATTCATTTTTTGATTCGGTGTTAACTTCGGTTTCAACGCCCTCCTCTCTCCCCCCCCCCCATCATTTCTCTCTCTTTCTCTCCCCCCTCTCTCTCTCTCATTTGCAAGTACACATGCACAAGCATACCTGCAAACACACGCACGTGCACACCACGTTAAATATGCAGTCGACGAAGTTTTTTCTTCAAAGAAACCTGGTTGGCTGTACGGCCGGTATACGGGTACGGGGGTAAAATACCGATCTCCATACCGGTACCCATCTGTAGTGACAGTGCTTCTTATAGTCAGTTTTGACTAACTTTAAACCTCTCATTTCCATGCAGGCACGCATGCACACACACACACACACACATACACGCACGCGCGCGCACACACACATGCTTATGAAAACTAAAGGAAAAGAATTTCCCATGACATTTCTAGGTCGGAGCGAAGTGGGGTGTTGGAAACCGCTTCTTTTCTGTGAGGGGGGTGTCCATCTCCTCTCCCTCGAAGCCTTACCCTCCCCGACCCATGATTCACGAGCCGATTTGCAGGTGGGTGAACTCGGGGGAAGCGTGGTGGGGGTCACGGGTTTTCAACCAGCCTGCGGCCAGACCTTCGGGTTCGTAGATCAGCGCTTATACCGGTCAACCGTACACTTTGCCGTGGTCAGGTATCAATAACCTTTAACTCTATCGCTGACTATCATACTCACGAGCACGCAAGGGTGCGCTCTCTCACACACACTCCCACTCATGCGCGGACACCCCGACCCCTTCCACATACACCGCCTCCCACGCCCCCCCCCCCCTCCACACACACAAACACACACATTAGCAGACAGAGAGAGAGCTTACTTACGTAAAAAGAACCCATGCTGATGTGGACTAGAACCACACTAAAATCTAAAGACTTCCAAAACAGTGTGCTGGGCGAAGCAAACACACCTCGAGCCTGATTTCCGCTTTGAACGCCGGGGAAAAGCTAACAAGCCATTCTTGGTCCAGTTTAGATGAGAACCATGAATCCTCGTCTGGCGACCTTTATCTGAACGAGAGCTCCTCTGCCCTGCGGTATTCGCGGTAATCACATTACGGCTAGTTGGAGTACTAAAAGTGATCGGGAGGCAAGTCGTATTACTGCAAGTGATCCAAAGGCCCGTGTCGCTGTGTGTGTGTGTGCGTCGTGTGTGTCGCTGTGTGTGTGTGTGTGTGCCGTGGCCGTCAGTTGGCTAGCCATCAGAGAAGTGCTCTGGGTCTTGGTGAGGCTAGGGAGAGGTGCAGCTCAGAGTTGGGAAATGGGGGACCAGAATTATCAAAAAGATATTCTGACGGGGACAGGCTAAATCCTAAGGATTACGTCCACAATATGATAAGTAATAAACTCCTTTTTTTCGACACTCTTTAACAAACCAAAAGCTGTTCTTTTTCTGTTTCGTTCCTATATTTTTTGTGGGGGTTCTTGTCTGTTTTCTCGAACCTCATGTATCTTTTCTCTTTCCAGTCTTCGAAGCTAGTCTCTCTGGATCAACAAGTAACCATTTATTCCCATAAAGCAGAATTTTAAAACTAAGTTTTGTGTTTTCCCCTGTCTTTGTTTCAGACCTCTTGCCTATGTCGATTGAAGCAGTTATGAATGTTTCACATCAGCTTCGAAATTACTTCCCGTGACTTTAGTTTTCAGTTCCCATTTATATCCCACCGCATTCTCATTATTCGCTTTAGTGCTTAGGCCGTAAATGTGAATATTATACAGGAAACTCTAAACAAACTAAGGACACGACCTCACTTATCTCCCCCCGCCCCCCCCCTTCCTACACACAGTTTTTTAAAATATCTTTTTTGACGGAAACAAAGAAACTTTACTGACAAGAAAACGACGAGCTCTCATAAATGGAGAAAGCGTCAGGAAAACGAAATTAACAGAGTTAACTTTGGAACAGCAATTAAACGGCTCGTTTGTGTGCTTGTTTGTTTGTTTGCTACATATCCTCAGAAATCAAGTCCTAATGAACTACATTTATTTTGTCGCCTGAAAAGCTGAGACTCGAACCCTGAAAGTGAAACTCCGATCTGAGGACCAGACGGTTGCCTTCTAGGCAATGATGTCTGGAATATTGTAGAGACTCGCGCATGAGCTGGTTCTAGCGTAGTCCCGGGGTTTTGACAAATAACTAGGGGAGGAAACTAGGTCAAAAATAGGTCACACCCTCTTGCAACAGCAGTAGTTCATGCATAAGGTCCCACGTGATATATGGCAAAATAAATCGCTTTCGCAATTACTTTGCATTCTAGTGATTGCGTTTTCAAAAATGATCATGTCAACACTGACAGGCACATATTTGTCTATCCTTCTCATGTGAACAAAATCGAATAATATTCGTTTAATTGGGTTCAATTTTCGTCGCAATGTCTTAAGATGCCAGAGTGAAATTCTTCCCGATGCAATGACATGCATCCTTGTGGATCAATACAACACCAGAGTAAATAAAATGCCATAGAGTCTCTGAAAATTTGATTATCTTTTTGCTCCACGTTATGCAGAACTAACAGAATTACATTCAACATTGCACGCTTGCAAGTAACCTCAGCTGTGAAAAACAGGCCGAATTCCGTGAAATAAGAGACTAGAATGTTTTCAAGAAGTACGTCGAACACAATGGAATGAAAACAAGATACTAATTTCTCAAAGATGATTGACTACGTGGAAATTAAATAACAGATTATCATCGCAGGAAATTTCATGTGCGCGCACCAACCACAAACTGTTTCCCCTTTGCTTCACTTGTTCGTAGGTGAATACTTGAAACTGTTTCCCTTAGACGTCGTCTCCACGTATGCATGATATATCCCTCTCTTCTTCTCTCGAAGTTTGCTGTCGTCTCCACATATACTTGATATATTTCCCTCTTTTCTTCTCTCGAAGTTTGCTGTATATCTTGATGTGACCTGAATATGGCTACGAGTTCATTTTCCAGAAACATTTCCAAATCGTGTGAATTTAACTTACAAGCATCAGTTTTTATTTCATTCTATTTTGTAATATCAATTTTTATTTATGCTTTCTTTGAAGTATCAAACACTTGTTCAGTAACATTTTGCGGACAGAAAGAAACACTTTATTTTGAATTGATTTTTTGCCTGTATTTGATGCTTTAAAATAACTTGATATTTTTCTTGTCCTCGTGCGTTTAGTTTCTATTTTTGGGGGAACTCTTTGGAGTAAAACGAGTTTACAAAGTGAAACAAAATTCGCATCGACATAAAGTGCTTAGGCTATGTGCAACAGGGATACGTGAAATAAGCCATTAAAATGCGCATTCTGATTGCGAGTCAAACCTCGACCAAACGTTTGTGCAGATACCCCCCTCAGGACGTCCTAACATTCCATGTTTGGCACCGTTGCCGTTGTCCGTCCACTAACCAACTTTATTCATTACGGGGACATAACGAAAAGCAGTTTGCAACCACATCGTGGACAGCAAAGTCAACCTCTATGTGCCTCTGTTGACCTCTTGTATTTGCACCAATGCGTGGAAATAATTCTCTGAATTACCAGCCATGGAACACGTTAGGCTACATTGGCCGTTGCATTTGCCAGAGTTGCTAAGCAGATCTGTCATGTTTTAGTGACTTCTGGGCTTGCAGCCAGGTTGATCAGAACTAGTCGGTAAGCGACAAGGCGCTTGGTGGTGGTAAGTCTGCCGATTTTTTTCCTCGCGAAAGATGGGTACTACTAGGATTAGCGTGCACGCAGACCGAAAAACCTGTTACAATAGACAGATTTAGGTGCCTACGTACTAAGACTCCGACAGGAAGTACAATCCAGTATCGGCAGTAAGCAAGCAGTACACGGGCGGATGGCCTTAGACTCCAGCAGAAGTCGATTAGGCGCTGGTAAATGCACTTAGACTAACGAGATGTCGAGGCAACACGAACGAGAAAGGCGAGTAATAATGCGGGTTGAAGGCCGCGGTCTGATCACAAGACGGTGCGTAATGTCTGTAAGAACGGACTGGGTCGGAGGTAAAGCAGTTTGCTGTAATGTGAATACAAGTAATGTGAGAGTAAGTGATGTGAATATAAGTAATGTGAATAACATTAATGTAAGAGTAAGTAATGTGAATACAAGTAATGTGAGAGTGAGTACTGGGAATACAAGTAATGGGAATACACCTAATGTGAGAGTAAGTAATGTGAATACAAGTAATGTCAGAGTAAGTAATGTGAATACAAGTAATGTGAATCTAAGTAATCTCAGAGTGAGAAATGCGGGTGTACTTAATGTAAATGCAAGTAATGTGAATGTAATGTAAATGCAAGTAACGTGAGCGTAAGTAATGTGAATCTAAGTAATCATAAGTGCTGTTACTATATAAGTGTCTTAGAAATAACGAAAGTAGGCGACAAGTTCAACACATTTCGCAAATAAGTATATGCATATGCACACACCGATACGATACTTTCTTAAGATATATCATGGTTCACAACTCTGTTGGGTAAATATTTGCACCAGGAGCACGTGTTGAGAAATTAGTAAGTATATATACAAATAAACATCCACAACCCACTCTGGTAGTAGCCTAGGGCAACAGTAAAAACTTGTATTAATCTGCAACCAGAAACTGTAAGTTAGTTACTTGCTGGGTGCCGGTATAGCGGGTCACTAGGTGAGTCTAGCGGATTGCGTAGAACAAAACCGACGACTACACACAATTGTTCGATTTCAACTTTTCAAGGCATATACATTTTGGGGGTAGAACCAAGTACAGATAATAAGTAAACCTTATGCTAACTTCCTCCCAGTGAACGAAATAAAAGTAAGTTAACGTCCAAGTTTACACAAGCTTCATACAAGCTGTATTCTCATATTTGTTTTCAAATCAAACATGGTCCAATATCGTGCTGTGTATTACTATCTCCTGGAAAATTATGATATACTTTATTTTCAGTACTTTTTTGCGAAAACTCTTCTTAACACCAAGAGGAAACACATTAGCCTAATATAGCACTGCAGGTCGATTTTTTTTTTTTGTAGCCTACGTAGCTTATGGGAAATTCCGCCTGGCGTGTGGGAAACTAGCTGCATAACTTGTGGGAAACTGTCACATAGCTTGTGAGAAACTCTCGCAGCATGCGGATAACGTCACGCACAGGATCAGCAGGTGATAAACCACGGCCTTTCTTGTCGGGGGCGTCCCGACTTTCGCCCAAAGCTCGCTGTAATCTCTTTTTAGCAGCTGCTAGTTCCCTTGAACGTACCTATTCAAGCGCATCATACCACAGAAGACACGCTATGCTAAGAACCATTGAATAATTCACCCACCAAAGGCCAGTAAATATTGAAAAAAAATCGTAGCTTTGATAAACACGCAATAAATAAGTATATTTAGTGTTTTATAAGGACTACAGCATGATTTTGCTTTGACGACCATGTGTCGGAGTACATTATACCTCAAGGACGCACCTGCGAACAGCAGACGGCTATAGCCTACCGTTCACGAGATCGATTCCTACTAGACATAAATCCGGAACCTCTGACACATACGTGTAGAGAGAGCCTAAATACAGCTTCTGGTAGTCGTATGTCCACCTTCGATATCAGACTTTTTCAGAAGAGCTGAGGAACCAAGGATGGGATGGTCTACTTTTCTTGAATTGAATTCCGCGGGAAACGGGAAGACAGCTGAAGGACACGGAGGAACTAAACTAAATATACCGACTGGTGGCTTTGCCCATCTCACATACCAAACCCTTTTTGCTGGAGTGGAGGGGCACAGGGGCTTATCCTACTTTTCGCAAATTGAATTGTCGCGTGACCTGGAAACGACGTGAGATCTGATGCTTATGAGGGGTCTTTCCTGCCTGTATCTGATTTGATAAGCCGCGTTCTGAGGTTGTTATACCGGCAAAGACTGTTTTCCTTAGTGTTTGTGTTTCTGCAACTGCTGATTGGGACAAAAAGGAGAAGAAAGAGCGACACAGAAACAGTTCCCGACAGGCTTAGCGCGACAAGAAACCAACGTGTAGCGGGAGTCTCAGCAAAACTTGTTTGCGTTTGGTACTGAAAATGAACAAACTGTGAGGTCGGCATTAAATGACCAACAGGTCGGCATTATCTGACCAACAGGTCGTCTTACCAACAGGTCGGCATTATTTGACCAACAGGTCGGCATCATCTGATCAACAGCTCGGCATCATCTGACCAACAGGTCGGCGTATATGCTTTACGCATGCACGCAAACACGCACGCGCACGTACGCACATTTGTGTATTTATATCAGGATGTAAAATGAGTACAGATTTCAGTTGCTATTGTCCAGTCAGTCACAGCCGGTCAGTCAATCTTCATTCTGCCCTTTATTTTCCTTTCTTTCTTCCTTATGTCTTTCTTTCTGTCTGAAATTCTGTCTTCTCTCTTTCCTTCTTTCTTACTTTCTTTCTTTCATTGTTTGGACATGTGAAGTACACACAGTCGAATCCGGTTAATCGGACCACATCGGGACGCGATCATTTTGGTCCTAATAACCGGCTGGTCCTATTACGCGAACATGCCCTATGTTACAGTTAAGACGGGACGCGCTATACGTAAAATACAGTCTATTAACATGTCATTATGACCTTTATTGTGAGCACACACGTATGGCGAACATAAAACAAGAACTACAGTTGAATTTTGTTTATTGAAAAATAAATTTACAAACAAATTCTTCGAAACGATCTACACGATACATGTACAGTACTCAACATGCGAATCACAATAAAAAAAGTTCTTACCAAATTCCAGTCAACGTTTGAAGAACTTATCCAGTGTGACCTGACGCGTTCTCTTGACGGATTGCACTTGAACAAAATCACCACAAACATCTAACGCAGCAATGGGGCTGCCTTCACGTCCCTCCTGCACGAAATAGCGGCGCAAAGTTCCAGTGCATTTCCCGTTATCCTGTGTTGTCACGTGCACCAACTCACTGGGGCATCGTCGCCACTTCCTGGTCTTCCGATGTGTCGTGTGTTTCGCTGCAATTCGAGCAACAACTGCAGCGCCGTAATCTTCATTGTCATCGTAGCATTGAAGCTCGTTGTCGATGGACAACAATTCTTCGTAATTTTCTTATTCGCTGTCACGTTCTTTGGTCCGTTTAAGCGGAATTTTGGTCCAAATAAGCGAATAATATTAGGCTTATGTACATAGGATTTGTTTCGGTTCTTCAAGATTCGGTCCGAATAAGCGGCTGGTCCGATTACCCGGTGGTCCGATTACCCGGTGGTCCGATTACCCGGTGGTCCAATTAACCGGATTCCACTGTATATGCTTTTTTTTTGCCCTGCAATGGACAGTTCCTTCATGGATGGACGGATGGATGGGCGAGTGGATGCTCGAATGGGGTTTTTCTGGTGAGATAGATTGAAGAGAAAAATGTTCCTGTTTTCACAGAGACGAGTGGCCATAGTCACAGTTTTATTTTAAAAAATCAATTCCACTCCGATGCATTCTGGGATCGCCTGGTCGTCCGGAAGCAATCGTCCACACACGGTAGCCTCGTTGCCCCCTGGAGAATAGGAACCTCTTTTTGTGGCAACAGACCGAGGGCACAGAATGTTTAGCCGCTTTCAACACCGGGTCCTGATCTCTCCTAAACGCTATGCACACAGGTGGAAATGTCTGAATAACCCTCGACAAAAAAAGAAAGAAAGAAAGAAAGAAAGATAATTGAATTTCATTTTTTTTCGGGAAACGTAAAGCGCCTTGAGCACTGGAGAGGGTTGTAAAAATCACCGATTAATATAAAAGTCATAAATAAATTCAATCCATTTTTTTCTTGGGGCAAATATTCGCTGTTGTTAGCGCTTGAACTTCTGGCAACACACTCAAAATTTATCCCGCGCTCTTGCTTATTGATTCGTCAGCGAAATTTCGTTGACAACTTTTTTTTTTAAAGTTGAATTGCATCATTAAAAGTTACGGAATGTGAAATACGTTTCAACTACACTTCCGTCAATTTTTCGTCTCGTGCCTCGTTCCACTCACTTTCTCCCACTTCCAACGGCAACCATCCCCAGTTTTCCTCTCTAGTTCCCTCCCTTTGACGATAGAAGAAAGGGGACTTAGAAAGGTTTCGTTGGGGGTGGGGGTGGGGGTAGAGGAGGAATAAAGCGTTAGAACAAGTAACCAGACGGCCGCGTGCATTGGTACTGAAAATGACATGAACCAAATGCCCACCAATCATCACTCCTGTTTTTCTGGCTGTAAAAAGTTTCATTAATTCATATATCTGTTTCTGCTATTTATTTTCTCAGCTGTGGGTACATTAGTCACTGGTACAGAGAGAATTCCGTAATTTTCACCGGGGCTTGTGAATTTCGAAATTCCTAGGCCCCCGCCCCCCCCCCCCGAATTTTCCGCTAGCCCAAGTTGGATTTTTTCTGGTATAGCATGCTTCGGTATACATTTCTAAGAATTAGTACTGTGGTGTAATCTGTCTCAGTACATATTTCTAAGAATTACTACTGCAGCAACACACACACACACATATATATATATAATCTATCCCCCGATGGGCCAGGGATTTATAATTTATAATAGCCAAACAAAATTCCTCGTGGCCATGGCCTCGGCTCAATGCACTTCCCCATTTCTGCACAGACGTACAGGGTAAGCCGTGTTACTTATTTTGTTTAGATTGGAAATCATTTGGCCCTTTAATTTCTGCTGGCGCGAGAAGTGCAGTTTTTTTATACATGACAAGTATTTTTTGTTTATGGAAGTTTGTTTCCTGTTTGCCCTTGAACCGAAGAGTTGTGGGGGTGGGGGAGAACCCACATTCACGGACACACAGATTGCCCACACCAATCCCCGTGTGCAAGAAACCCGAACAGCTTACTTGTTCCAGAATATCGGCCACGACATGAATAAGTTCTTTGAATTTCCCATGCACGAAAACCGAATAGCTTATTTTTTTTCTCTCATTATTCGGTAATTAAGTTATTCGGTCGTTCCGGGACCGATAACTTATTCCATGTTCGTCGAAACAGCGTTTTCAGAGACAGAAAAATCTGCTATTTGGGAATAAATAGTATCGTTTACATGCACACGGGACCAGCCTTTAACGTCTGGTCTCGAATGGATTCGCGCCTGCAAAACAATGTATGGTCATCAAGAGAACAACCCACCAGCATGGGGGACTGCAAGGGCTGTTGTGACACCACGTGACACAAAAATATGGTGTGGCCCAAACTGTGTCACATTGTGTAGATGGCCTGCACGTTCAGAGAAAAGAGATCAACTCCTTGCCGTTTTTATGTCGGCGAATGAGCGTTGTTTAGTGGTTTTGTGACGGTGCTACAGTCATGTCATCTCGAGAACGGACTAAACAGGCTTCCAGCACTGCTGAGGCAAAAAGCGGGGTGGTACCTCCACGATAAGATCTAATCTTGTCTTAAGCTGTAAAGAGCCTTTGCGCTGTGACACAAGCTGTCATGTCCTGCAGGCAACCCACACGATATAGCCCACTGTGTCCAGTTAAGCGACCTCTGTACACGATATGACACAGTCTGGGTCGCGTTGTTTTTTCGTATCATACCGCGTCATGCTCGTCCCGATTTGCACTCAACCAAAGCTCTTGCAGCCAGCCAGGGCCTGGCACAATGTGCATCATGCCTCCATCTGGCCAAAACAAGAGCCCGCCCTAACCTCGTTTGCGGCTAACAGGGCCGAGTGTTTGGGGAGAATTACCTCTTCATTTCCTTCGCACCTTTCTCTCGCTTTGAAGCCCTGCGGTTTCCCAATCCGCGCCGCGGCCTCCAGAAAGATCGATTCCCCGCGCGCCAGTTGTAGCAATAATGAGGTAGGCCGCCAGAGTCCCAGCGTTGGCGCTTTGTGTCCAGGGACGAGATATTTGATGAGAGATTCGTCAACGGTGAACAGGCAGCGGGTGGGGGGTGGATTTTCAACAAAGTACTGCTCGGACATCTTGTTTGAGTCAAAGGAAGCCGGGCGAATGAAGTTTTAATTAGCGTAGGAGATGGAGGACTGGAATGAGACGTCAATTAGAACATTATCCCTCTTTTCCGCTTCTCTGTGTCTAGACGTGAAAGATGGCTACCAAATATCCAGGTGACTGCTTTTTTGACAGATGCCTTGAACATTTAGACAGAGATAAACAATTTCCTCATTTCTCTTTTTTTCTCCCTTTATTGACGTAAATAGATTTTATTTGTACTTTTTTTCCTAGTTGTCTTCAAGGTGTTATACGAAACGTTGACGTTATGTCAACATAATTCAATATCTATATGATACGAAACGTTGACGTTATGTCAACATAATTCAATATCTATAGGATACGAAACGTTGACGTTATGTCAACATAATTCAATATCTATAGGATACGAAACGTTGACTTTATGTCAACATAATTCAATATCTATAGGATACGAAACGTTGACTTTATGTCAACATAATTCAATATCTATATGATACGAAACGTTGACGTTATGTCAACATAATTCAATATCTATAGGATACGAAACGTTGACTT
>SMGT01013933.1:198507-216642 GCA_004794575.1 Lanistes nyassanus | reverse complement strand
TTATGTCAACATAATTCAATATCTATAGGATACGAAACGTTGACTTTATGTCAACATAATTCAATATCTATAATACCTTTCGGGCTTTTACTTACGAAAAAAATCCCACCACCACCACCACCACCACCACACGACTTCTGGAAGGGGGAGGGGTGCAAGGACGAAAAGCAAAGAAACTAGTGTTAAATGGTTTAACGATTCCTCTATCCCTATCTGCTGCAAAACCGTTTTCTGGCTGTGAGCAAAGGACCTTTGCACTCTCCGCTCGGGGTAGGGAGAGGGGCGGGGGGCAGCAAATGGCTGGGAACACTTCTTCGCACGAAACCTCTCTAAAGAAGATAAAATATTAGTCTTGCAGGGGCAGCGAAGCGTCTGAGGGGGTAGGTTTGGCTGGACATAGACCAATTGATTTAAGGCGCTGGTTAGTGTCCGCGACGTCTGACACTGAGTTTCGAAATCTGTGGAAATGGCGCGGACACTCTTTCCTGTCCCAGAAAGCCGATGACAATTGGTCTGCCATGGACTGACCTTTGAGTTAGATTTATAAGCAAGACGAGACAGAGCGAAAAGTCCCCCTCTCCCATGGGACATGGGTTGATGTTCTCGATCACATTACAGACGTGTTCCTCAGGATAAGTGATTCTCCTCCACATACATACATACATACATACATACATACATACATACATACATACATACATACATACATACATACATACATACATACATACATACATACATACATACATACATGCATAGTGTGTGGTGATGTTAATATACACTTTGTAATTTAAATCATCCCTACACTGCCGAGATGATAGATGTCCGTCAGTTCACCCAGTCTGTCTCTCGACCAACCCTTGTAAACAAAAATTAAATTCTGGAATGAGTTGTGCACGTAACGCCTCTGTACCATTCGCTCTCTCGCTCACAAGCCTTTGCATCTCGACTTCCGCGCTGACAACAGCTGTGTACATCGAAGAACCAACTGCTCTGGGCTTGGCGGCTTGGCATCGTGGAGAAATACTTTTTCGTGACATTCCAGTAGGTGTTTTTCCTGATTCTAGATTTTCTTCTTTCCGTAACTGCTTGGACCACTAACCTAGCCGGCTGCCCGGGGCCCCAGTCGCCACTAGCCCTCGGCCTGGTATCTCTGGCACGCTTGGTTGGTCAAGCTATCACTTTCTCATGAGCCGGTCGCCCACATACATGACTCCGCCTCTCTGCAACGTTTTCCGGCCGAGCGCCTGTGCCTCTAACAACCTGTCTAACAGAGGCGCATTTGGAAGGCGGTCCTGTGATATTCTGAAAGCTGTCCTGTGACGCAGATCCGTTAGGCCTGCACGTGGAGCATCTCAAACTCTCTCATCTTCCCCTCATTCCCCTCCTTAATCTCACTGTCGTTAACCCCTCATCTTACGAGCTCCACCGGGTCTGACTCCTGCATCGCTCTCCGCTCAGGAAGTGGGTCTTCGCTCAGCGCCCCTTCCTCGGCAACTGCCTCTCTGCATCTCTGGGCCTGTCTCCATCAGGAACACCTATTACAGACTGCACCTCCATGTGTATTTCTCCGCTAAGCGTCTCTTAGATCACGTGATGTTCCTGACGTGCGCCATACCCTACAGGTCGTCGTGGGGCAGACGCCAGGGTACAAAAAGAACACTTCGTTAGTGACATTCAGTCCGCAGTCATCACTGGGCAGTCTCTGGGCTTGTCTGGGTGCATCTGGCCATCTGTAACCTTGCCGGTCTTGTGTGTTGTGTCTGTTTAGCTTCCTTCATCACTTGTCTGCTGGCGTGTTAGTCTGTGTATGTGCGGCAGTTACTGGCGCCAGCCTATGCGTTTGGTCCTGTGGCTGACACTCAGCAAGTCATGACGTCACTTCCTAGTTTATTTGTCAACTCTAAAAGTGGTATCCACAGTTCGCAGTAATCAGGAACTCCTATTACAGACTGCACCTCCATGTATATTTCTCTTGCTTGGCGAGGTCTGTACATACATCGTACACTCCTAGTGTTCAGTCTGTTCAACAGATCAGTCAGTGAAAGCCGTCTCTATTGCGCAGCTTTGTATTTTGTCACATGCACGAGCTGGATGACAATATTGTACGTTCAGATTAAGGAGTCTCCAAGACTTTATCATCTGCGCGTTATTGTGCTTTCTTTGATCTTCTCACCCAGCCATGCCGTCCAGGCTCCAATATTTTAAATTATATGGCCCATTCGTTGCAGGGACTTGGCTGGATTGAAAAAAGGTCTTAAAATGCGCTGTTGTGCGACATCTCGCTGTAATGAGTTTGACATCCCTGTTCGTAATGCCCTTTACACACGCTTCTGCCCGTCGCTGTGGAATACATTTGCTAAAGACAGCTCCATGATATCCAGCCATTCGGAGTGAAACTGCGTCGTGCTAAGCCCGCACGCCGACACGCGAAAAGGCTGTGGTTGAGATCGGGCCTCGCTGTACATAAACAGATTTACCTATCAGCAAAGAGTTCTGTTTCTAAATTAGTTTATGCAGTTAAAACATCTGTCCTTCAAGAACGGATCATTACCTCTGTTATGATTTTTCCGGCGTCTAGTTGCCTACCCAATCAGGAGGTAGAGCAAATTGTTACGGGCGACCCGATTGGCACGACAAAACAGCCAGGAGACAGTGCGCGGTGGAGTGAGGAAGGTAGCCAGGCTAAGAGCGAGGGGAACCCGCACTCCGTCCCCCGGTTGACCCGTCACCCTGAGAGGGGGGGGTCGGCTGCGGGGTGGGGTCAAACCACCTTCCACGGGCTACAACCACCTCCCCGAACTGTTAAGTTTTTCTGGCAAGTCCGCGCTCAGGGCTATATAGGCGCCCGACCGCAAATGTTAAGGGCCGAAATGTGAAATGCCGATTGCCGAGTGCCGATTGCCGTATGCTGAAGGACGAAGGTATTACAGACGAGTGCAGGCATTATCCTCGACGTGGACTGAGAACCAGCAGTGCTTCTGCAACAGGGGTGACTCTTACCAGTCAGGAAAGGAACTAGGGCATTTCGGACCGGTGTTGTGATTGTGGAGCTGAGAGACGTGGCGTCTGCGGTATTCCTATCCAGCATCGTGAAAGTGAGTTTACGTACAGTGTAGGACACGACCGTAGCTCAAAGCTAGAGGAACAAACTTAGACGATAGTAAATCAAACTTGTTGATTTGTCGGTTTGTAGAAACGGTTATTTCTTGTGTTCATCGTCGGTCGATCTGATGATGTGTTAAGACGTCGACGTGACGTCATATTCAGAGAGTTTTAGTACGGAAAGGATAAAGGTCTTGTGTTTACCGAAGTGAAGTATCGGTACGGTAAAATTCATAACCCGGTCAATAACGTGTGCGTGTGGATACGTATAGCGTAGCTGGGATGAATGTATGAGAGTGCGAGTGATTGTTCTCCATGTCAGTAGATGTATATTGGAGCATCATTCCTTGTGTAGTGAAATATTCTGTTGTAACTGTAAATAAATAGAATAGTGTATTATCGCTGCCCTCTTTTATTAAGTTGTGCGCGTGATAAGCAAGGGGGTGGGGGCTTGAGCCGATTGGAAATTGATTAAATTAGGCAGCGATTGCAGTGCTAGTTTCCCCCTTCTTGACACAATTTTATGTTGTGATAACTCTAGTCAACGAGCAGACGAGTAAAACACATAAGCGCCATACCCCTAGACACGACAGAGACAATACCACGACAACCTCTACCCCAAGAAAGAAGCTTTTTGACAATACCACGACAACCTCTACCCCAAGAAAGAAGCTTTTTGAAATCTGTAACAAACTATGGGCCGCAGCAAGATATCCTCCTCTCCTCAGGGGCTTTTTCTGTTATTCAGCTACCTGAGGTTTTTAGTCATTACCGCTGACATTCCAACTTCACAAAAGGACGATTGTAAAATTATGCATTTATTTCCTTTACTCACGTCCCCCCTCCTTCCCCTCCCCCTCCATGGGAAAGTCTGCGTACGGCATAGCCACCCGACTGACCTGTGCGCTACGGGTGGAACTGTGGGCCGAAGACTCCGGCAACTGAGACCCAGGCCACCATCATGACTATCCAGAGACTCAGACTTGCATTTCAGACGTCAAATCATTGATGGTTCACAACAAGCTAAGCATAAGCAAGAACGAAACCGAGGCTGTTATTTAGAGAAAGGAACACTGGAGTGACAGACATTCCAACATCAACCCGAATTGGGGATGTTGATATCCGTTTTGCGTCCTCGGCAAGAAACCCTGGCTCCTAACACCGGAGTAACACATATACAACACCTGCAGATCTGCTTACTTTGAACTCGGATATCTCAGCAGCATTTGCCGTCTGCTATTTGATCAGGCAGCTGACAGCTTTGTGCGTGCCTGTGTGCTTTTCAAACTGGATTACTGCAGCTACTTGTCTGGTCATCCTCTTGAACTGCTCCTTGTCTTCTTTATCTACTCTAGAAATCACAGAAGGTTCGAAACTGTGGTGCCCGTCTTATCCTCCTTATCTACTCCGGAAATGAGGCTTTCTCGTATTATTTTCCGCGCATGCGCAGTGTCCACGTGGCAGCGCCCAAACAGGAAGTAGGGACAATCGTGCGGCCAGCCGTCTGCTTACGCACTGAGGAAATAAGCACGATGACAATTTCTGTTGTGTTGTTGTCACAGCGTTTGGTTTGTAAAAAATAGCTTGAAGAGAAAGTAGTTTTTGCTTGTTTTTCTAATGAGCAAAAAGTATAAGAATCGTGGGAAGATGAAAATCAAAGTTACGATCCATTTCAAAAGACAATTTCGTGCCGACAGTAAACACGAGGGTCTCGTATGTACTATGTCACTGTGGCTTTCAAATAAATGCTCCGCCTTCGGTCAACTAAGCACCGGTATTAAATCTTGGTGTTGAAAATAACAGCTTGCAGGCAGTCAAAAAATTGTAAATATTATACTCGCCTTGTACATGATCACATTTATGATTTCTGGAGTTTTCTGTTGTTTGTATCGCAAGACCAGTTACCGAGGCAATGCAGTCTAACTACGAAGCACCCAGACTTCCAAAATTTGTCTACTACCTTTGTTGACTATTTTGCTGTTATTGTTTTTGTGGCATAGCAACTATCTGTTGTGTATTAAAATCTTATACAGTCGTACTGGCTGTGAATACGGTATACGTAGAATACAGTATCTGCGAAAAGAAAAGATTTCTTACACGAACCATATGGCAGTAAAAATTTAAGTTTTAAAAAAAGTCGACAAATACCGTCGACTAACACAAAACAACCGCTATAAATCAAGATATTCGTGAAAAAAATGAACCTCGATTGAGAAATAGTCTCCTCTCTTCCTCGTCAGTATGTTGTCCACACTTGTCCTATACTTTCTCGATGTTTTGACCCTCAGTGTAAACAGCGTGAAACACTACATGTCAGGAAACAAGAACCTCAGAGTTTATTAATATCGAGCGATCTCTACTAGTAGTGATTGATACGATTAACACTTCTGTAGGTGTCTATCATTAATCAACACACTCGCGCGCGTGCACACACACGCACACACTATAATAGCTTTGATTACTTTGCTTTGTTTCAGTTTCGATGCTACTTTTTTTCTGTTCATTGTCACGGTGCTATACAAATCCTTCAAATTTGCTGTTTTCATTTGCATTGGAATGATTTGCAGCATTTCGACCAGTTTCAAATTATAAACACCTCCCTTCGCATTTAGCTTGAGTAATAAGCTCAGAGAACACGAAATTGTACGTCAGCATTAGCGCGTACAACACAGCGCGAGAAGAAGACGCTACACCCCCAATCTCCCTAGTTCCGGTGCCTGGACGATGGTGGGAAAAGTACTAGCAGTTAATTGACTGTTGCCAATGGAGACCAAAGAAAACGAAAAAGGCTTATTACAGCCGGTTCGAAACTCTGCTGCCTGTCTTGTCTTCTTTATCTACTCCAGAAATTACAGCCGGTTCGAAACTCTGCTCCCCGGTGTTGTCCTTAAAACGCACAAAACGGAGCTTTCAACACCTCTCCTTCGCACCTTGCACTGGTTCCTCGCATAATTACAAGATGTTTACTGTTTGCTGTCTTTGTCACTGATGCTTGCCCCGTCTCTCTGATCTTCTTACTGATTATACGTATTCAGCAAGACAGCTCCGCTCGCCGACCGCTCGTCTTCTGACGATCGGATTCCTTCAGTGCCTCGCATCAGAATCAAAACATGCGGTCCACGCGTGTTCACTTTGTTGGCGTCCACTCAGTGGAGCTCACTCCCCTACAATATTCATCACTAGCAGTCATTGCAATCATTTAAACGGCCCTATACACCCCTATTACGTCAAGACTTTCGGTGACGAGGTGGCTGTCTGTCCTCTAACATGTTGTTCATCTGTCAGCTTGAAATACCGGGGCCTGGGGTGAGATATCTGATCCATAGCACGTATCTGGGGCTGCTGGTTCCCCTGACACTCTGAAACCCACACCATTGTGTCATGTCGCTTACATCACCTGCTGACTGGCTATTTCTTAATTACTTTAATTCTCATCTATGTTGAATGTTCAATGCTGCTTACAACGCATTTATCTGTGATTGACGATTGTGCTTTTATGTTTATGATTTGTACGTGCTTATATGACGCTTATGTTTTGCAGTGTACTAATGATTTTTTTTACCTTTGTGACCATATTAATCTGCTTAGAGATTTTCACTTTTTATTGCTATTATCACGGTCTTATAGTGTGTAGTTGCTGTTATCTGTAGTTTCATTGTTTCTCTATCAGATTTTAATGTGTTATCCGCGCGACGGGCGCATCTCTCTAGGATTTGTTCTCGAGTGTTATAAGTCTTAAAATTAAATTAAATATTTAAAAAGTACGTAAAGCTGCAGGCAAGTAGTTGCATGAGTTAATGTGGATCCAGTCGTATAAACAAACATACAAGTAAAATTTAGGTCATTTTTATTCTATCGTGATTGTTTGGTACTAAAAGTAATGCGCTCACGAACACAAACGGCGATAAACAAACATACAAATACAGTTAGGTCATTTTTATTCTCTCCTGATTGTGATTGTTTGGTACTAGCTTAATGCGCTCATGAACACAAACGCCGATAAACAAATATATAAGTACAGTTAGGTCATTCTTATTCTCTCCTGATTGTGATTGTTTGGTACTAAAAGTAATGCGCTCACGAACACAAACGCCGATATGCACACGCACAAACAAGCACGCAACACGCATGCGCACCCAGGGAAAGGTACTCACGTACCCTCGCATGTGCTGCAGCGAGCACTCGCACTCCTTTTTTGCGCAAACTCCTTCGATCGACATAAAGGACATCCCTCGCCTCCAGTCCCCAACCCATCCACAACTCCATCATCCCACTCGCGAACTCCACCGGGTAAGAACAAGACATAGAAACAAGACCGTGTGACATCTGCCTGGTGACTATGATAAACGCCGCGCAATGAATTAAATCCTAGCTGGACTGGAATAATTTTTGGCAACAACGAGGCGACGATTAAACGCGAGACCGGAATCGCATCATTTTTTCTCTCTCTCTCTCTTGTTGTTAACTATCATCTGCATGGTGCAGGGCAATCAACACTCGCTGGCAACCCGGTTCGTGCCAGCTCACCCCTTGGAACAAGACTTGACAAAGGGGTTCTGTCCTCTCCGGATATGTCATTGCCACTCCCCAGTTCGGTTTAGCTATTTGTCGAAATATTTCTAGGAAGCCAGAACTGTCTTTATTATTATGCCGCGTTGCTGGTTTCTGCCCCAGTTTTGGCGGTAAATGATTTCTTTAGGTGACAGAAGCAATGGGCCTGCCAGCGAATGAAACAAAAAAGAATTTGTGGAAATGATGACGCAAAATTGGTCGCAGATCCCATTTATTGCCAGCCACAGGAACAAATAAAAACGCTTTCTACGCTTTTTATTTTTTCTTCTTGATTTCCCTGTCACTCTTTTTCTTTCGTAATTTTTTCTTTTTTTTTTTTTGGCTTTCTTTATTTCGTTTTCTTTCTTTCCTCTCTCTGTCCTTCATTTTCCCTCTAAGCCAGTAACATTTTCCCCCTATATGTGCAACCCATCATTCAGGAATATTCACAAGCGTCATTTGGGATTGATTGTTATTTTGCGCGGTAGCAGAAAGCAGTGGGTAATGGTCCCCAGGCTTCAGAAAGGGTTGATGGTCTGCATGACAAGAAGACAGAACTCATCTCTGAGCACGTCACACTAAAAAAAAACTTCACAATGTGCCTTGCCTGGAGTAAGTTAGCCATACGTTTGTCCGATGTAGCCGTAACTGTCCGCTAACCATTGCGTGCTTCATAAGGACAAGCTACTTCTTGACGAATGGCTACAGATGAACGCGCATGCGTGGTTTTTTCCTGTTTATGGCGTTTCACAGCTGCACATGATGTCTCTTATTTTGACTGTCGTAATTAGGCGAGGACTGGGTTAGGAGTAATGCACATGTCTTTTTTTCCTCTAAGAGTCGTTTCCATTAGGCAATTACTTCTCGGCTAGTGATCGTCGGCCTTATTTTATCTATTTATTTTTAGCAATCCTAAAACGCCCAAAATTGTGGCCATTCGGCGTGCCACAGCCATTATAAAGTTTTGCGCCAAAGAGCTGACAAGAAAGCTTATTTTGTAATAGGATGTCGGCATTTACAGCTGGAGGAGGGATGGGGGAGGTGTTGCAGCAGTTGTAACCTGCACTATTATTTCCCATGGCCATTGTGGATTCTGACAGAAGAATTATGTAATGTGCCCATTTGCTTCTAGACCAGGGGTGTCTCGTTGCCTTTATTATTTACCTTCTTATTCACTCTACACACACACACGCACGCATGCATGCACGCACGCGCTCACACACACACACACACACACACACACACACATTCATTCTCTGTTATCGACTTCAAAACACATCACAAACTTACTTTGGAGGTTTGAAAGTAAGTGGAGGAAAGTACAGCAGGGTGCAGCACAACAAACCCGCGCCCCCTTCCGTCATCAGTCTCTGATGAACGGGGCTTTGCGCATGCCCCAAAGTAGTCTTCTGATCCTAGGCTTCCTCTTGGCTCCAGTCCTCTTTTGATCACATGATCACGGGAGGCTTGCTTTGAAGACGCAGTCTGCAGCAGTTACCGAGCCTAGTGAACAGACCCAATTTCACGCCACCCGCTTTTCATGGCAACCTGCGTTACACGCTCCAGTACACACCTCACAGCTTGGTTAAGCCTGCTTATTCGAACGGCGGAGTGAAATAAAGCCGGCTTCACACGATTTGATAAAGTTGAATAAAACGACAACTTCGAACGTCTGAAGCCAATAGCTTGGTCGTCACGGAATCAGATCTTTCTCCGCGGAAGGTTAAATTGTATTCCACATCTTCCCGTCCCAGCCCTTGAAGAGGACAGCTCTAGAAGAAAAACTTTCGTCGATATGTTTTGCAACTTTCACTGCTACACTGGGACTGTTTTATGAATTGTTTCGCTCAACTTTCGTCAAAAAGTGAGAGACGGGCTTCACAGTAGTCAGAAAACAGCGTACATTCGGAGATGTGCAGCAAGCAAACACGGCCAAAGCTGAGCTTAGAGTAATGCTAAGACACAGCGCGCAGCTAATCAGGCATTTCGACCAATCGTTTTCGTCAAATCCGTGCTGTAGCTAGGGTTATGGCGGAGAGTTGTGCCCCTTCCCCCAGCAGCTAATCAGGCATTTCGACCAATCGTTTTCGTCAAATGGGCGCTTTAGCTGGGGCTATGGCGGGGAGTTGTGCTCCTTGCCCCAGCAGATCGTGTCGCGTAAAGACGTAGCTAGCCAACAGGTTCCAATGTTGACCGTTTGTGGTCAAAGAAAAAAATCAACAATAACTTTACGGCAAAAACAGCGGTTGGGAAAACGTAGCCAAATTAATTAAGTCGGTAAACAAAACAGGACAAAAACTCCCAGGGTAGGAACAGTAGACGATACGATACACGTGACCCATCGTCATTCGTTAGAATTTTCCTCTTTGGCTTCATCAGATGGACTCACATAACCTGACTGACTTTCTTATTCTTCAAACGCAATTCACATTTCCTGGCCATGCCATATTATGCCATTCAATGTGACAGAATTGAAGAATTCTGAATAAAAGAAACGAACGCGTCATAATGTGAATGTGATGTTTTTCTTTTTGACTTTTAGAAAAAAGAAAGTAAACCTATTTGTGCGCTTGTCTGTGGCAGCACAGGTTTGTTTCGGACAGTGTTAAAAGTCAAGGTTGCATTTGCTGAATCGTAATCTCTCAACTTCACACTACTCGGCTGGTGATTGGTGTTGCTGCTCCGTTTAATGCGAAGGCAACTGAATCAATAAATTCGTAATGTCTGCATCATTCTTCTGCTAAAGGTTCCATGTGCTTTTTAAACTGAAAAATGCACTTCATTGAAACTAACTGAGAGAGAGAGAGAGAGGGAGAAGTATAATGAACGAATTGTAGAAAGACAGGAAGAAGGATTGAAGGACTGACCAGTTGATAAGAATAGATCACGAGTGATAAAGACGTGATGGGCAGCAAAAACTTACACCAATCTAATTGAAGTTTTCAACGAGCATTGCCATTTTCCCATGTCATCGATTTACGTGGGCATCTTTTGATGAAATAAAAAGGGAATCTCCGAATGTGGCTTCAATTAAGCGAGATCTTGTTTCGCAATGACTGACAGGTACGGAGCAACGAAAGAATCTAGACTGCACACGAAAACAAGATGATACTTATATGTCTGGATATTTCCTATACGTGTATTATCAGTGTAACATGGCAG
The DNA here is from genome assembly GCA_004794575.1 of Lanistes nyassanus. Classification (NCBI taxonomy): domain Eukaryota; kingdom Metazoa; phylum Mollusca; class Gastropoda; order Architaenioglossa; family Ampullariidae; genus Lanistes; species Lanistes nyassanus. The sequence goes on along the minus strand of SMGT01013933.1, from coordinate 205,824 downwards.
GATAATTCTAACCACATTCACACAATTTCACTGTTTATTTAAATTCTTGTCCTGTGAAAAATTCATAGCAGAGGATAAGGAGGCATCGTGGAGACGGTATAGGAACGTATTCCTCTGGAGGGCCAAGGGTGCAGAAATCAGATAGCTGTCACCAAAAAAAAGGTGAGCTAAGGATCTTGGGATGTGCGATCAGATATCATCTCTGGCAGATTTCCTGAGGATGTGGCGCCCGTTTACATGTCTGGCTGCGTGATGTGGTATAGCCTTAGCTGCTGAAACGGTGTTAAACATAAGACAAATAAACAAACAATTGAAACGTGTTTTCGAATTATGTTAAGCCGACCGCGGGTTGGCTGATGGCAGAACAAAAACTACGCCAGTTAATTTGCTGAGTGGAAGAAGGCGGCTTGGGGCTGTGGGAAAGGAAAGGTCAGAGAACTTTATTACAGAACACACACTTAATTCTTTCTGTCGTCATGAGGCGAGATGTAGAACATGAAAGTTATCCTTGCACGCCAGCAGATTTTCACAAAACTTATGTTACTAGATGTGCCGAGAGCCAAGACCAACCTCGCGTTTTGTTTGTGACCAGGGCAATGCGAAACTCTCAGGTGTGTCAGAGCAACACTCAAACAGAGACCGCCTGTGCCTTGTCACAAACTTTGTCACCACATGCTAAGATCGCCGCAAGCTGGAAAGTGAATTTATTCAAACACCTCGCCTTCAGGCCTATTTGTAAAAACTGACATCTGTATAACGAGAAAAAATCTTAGATGCCTCTTCCACTATAACCACTTTTTCGCTTACTCAGCTACTGTACTTTTCCATGATAGATGTGTGTGCACGTTAGGCCAGAGATGGGTTTTTTCCTTTTACATCTCATTTTTGTGAATATGTCTAAGATATCATTCTAAGGCAATTTTTAAAAACTTTTTTACATCTCATTTATGGGAATGAGAGAACTTTATTGTTCTTACGGCACACATTTTTGGTATCTAATTTTGCGAACGGCGGTGGCTATAACTAACCCCAAACACCTATTGTCAGGAAGCCTGCTAGAGAGTCATAGTATACATTAATTGCTGTCTCTCTGTATCTGTCTCTCTCCTCTGTCTCTCTGTATCTGTCTCTCTGTATCTGTCTCTCTCCTCTGTCTCTCTGTATCTGTCTCTCCCGTCTGTCTCTCTGTATCTGTCTCTCCTCTGTCTCTCCCGTCTGTCTCTCTGTATCTGTCTCTCTCCTCTGTCTCTCTGTATCTGTCTCTCCCGTCTGTCTCTCTGTATCTGTCTCTCCTCTGTCTCTCCCGTCTGTCTCTCTGTATCTGTCTCTCCTCTGTCTCTCTGTATCTGTCTCTCCCTCCTGTCTCTGCCCTCTGTCTCTCTGTATCTGTCTCTCCCCTCTGTCTCTCTGTATCTGTCTCTCCCGTCTGTCTCTCTGTATCTGTCGTTCCTCTGTCTCTCCCGTCTGTCTCTCTGTATCTGTCTCTCCTCTGTCTCTCTGTATCTGTCTCTCCCTCCTGTCTCTGCCCTCTGTCTCTCTGTATCTGTCTCTCCCGTCTGTCTCTCGTATCTGTCTCTCCCCTCTGTCTCTCTGTATCTGTCTCTCCCTCCTTCTCTCCCCTCTGTCTCTCTGTATCTGTCTCTCCCGTCTGTCTCTCTGTATCTGTCTCTCCCGTCTGTCTCTCTGTATCTGTCTCTCCTCTGTCTCTCTGTATCTGTCTCTCCCTCCTGTCTCTGCCCTCTGTCTCTCTGTATCTGTCTCTCCCCTCTGTCTCTCGGTATCTGTCTCTGCCCTCTGTCTCTCTGTATCTGTCTCTCCCCTCTGTCTGCCTGTATCTGTCTCTCTGTATCTGTCTCTCCCTCCTGTCTCTGCCCTCTGTCTCTCTGTATCTGTCTCTCCCCTCTGTCTCTCTGTATCTATCTCTCCCCTCTGTCTCTCTGTATATGTCTCTCCCCTCTGTCTCTCCCCTCTGTCTGCCTGTATATGTCTTTCCCTTCTGTCTCTCTGTATATGTCTTTCCTCTCTGTCTCTCTGTATCTGTCTCTCCCTCCTGTCTCTGCCCTCTGTCTGCCTGTATCTGTCTCTCCCCTCTGTCTCTCTGTATATGTCTCTCCCCTCTGTCTGCCTGTATCTGTCTCTCCCCTCTGTCTGCCTGTATATGTCTTTCCCTTCTGTCTCTCTGTATATGTCTTTCCTCTCTGTCTCTCTGTATCTGTCTCTCCCTCCTGTCTCTCCCCTCTGTCTCTCTGTATTTGTCTCTCCCCTCTGTCTCTCTGTCTTGGTGTTTCTCCCTTCCCTCAAATAACCTTTATGTAGTGAAATGCACATATGTGCAATTAAGTTTTAAATATGTTAGGACTGTTCGTGAACATGTTTTTACATTAATTTTGTCATCATACCTATCAATTATTTTAGACATAGCATATATATATATATGTATTACATACCTATCTGGTGGTGGTCCAGGGGGCCTGGATAGCTCAGCTGGGAGAGCTGCGGACTAGCAGATGGAGGTTGCTGGATCGAATCCTGATGTGGCCAAGGATTATTTCCTGGAGGTGAACCTAGTGCGAAATCACCGCAAGGTGGAAGCACTGTCCCTCTAAATAATAACCACCACAGCCACCACCACATACCTATGTAGTAAATTTAGGAGAAACACCGTTTACTTTTGTCAAGTGTGTCACTCTAATATTGCACTTCAGAGCTGTGCAAGAGACTTCAGGTTTTGTGTAAAAGTGTTTTAAAAGTTTCAAAAGCAGCAAATGACATCATTGCCCAGTCACTACAGAGTCACCTGACCAAAGCTCCTGTCCCTTCAGTCGTGGCACTAACGGGGTGGTATCCACAGCTGTACACTCGCTGCAACCTCGTCTTGTGTTGCCGTGTCCTGATGGCCCCGTACAGATGGCGCTTAGCCGGACTTCGGCAGTTGGTCCACGCACAACGCCAAGTTCTCGCGGCGTCATGACGTCACACGGATTACCATGACGCCCACAAAACGTCAAAGATTCAGATCTGTGAAAGCTTTAGCGTCCAGCGGATTTGTCTCAGGGTATGCCAGTGTGCGATGGCCGTAATGTTCTGCCCCGAATGTTGCCACTAATGGCTGTTGATGATTTCCCATGGTGCTTTAGCTGCACCAGTTGTACTTGGCACAGATCTGCTAAATGCAGGCAACAAAAACAAAGGTTACAAAAATGTGTTAAAATCGCGAATTCAACGAAAAAAATTTTAATCTGTGGTCTGCACGCATTCCCTGTTGCCTGTGGTAATCAATTCCTTCCGTAGAAGCCATTCACTGAGCAGTGGTCACTGGAGGCTAAGAAACTGCTGAGAAAAAAATGCAAATTTAGACACTTTTTTTTAGCACAGACAAAATTTCAGCCAGTATCTATTTCCAGTAGACGTTTTTCTTTTTAAAAAAAATGCTCATCTCCTTAACCCTTTCATCCTTGTCCGTCTCCTGGGCGTTAAGCCGACTTCCGGTCTACCGAGGTTGGCAAACGTGTACTGTCTTCATACTGCCTGTATCTGTCTCTCCCCTCTGTCTCTCTGTATATGTCTCACTGTATTCCTGTCTGGATCTTTTACAGCAAACAAACCTAATAAAGACATATCATCGTATGCCATAAAGTTGATGACAGCCGAGACATCTTGAAGTACATGTTTCGAGACAGGGAGCCTGATTTAACGCCCAGACGATCGCATCCACTTTCCATAAACGCGGTATGGAAACCAACTAAGGGGCGGTTACTCTGGTTTCTTGAGTCTGCACTGTCTAGCCTAAGCTGACATTTACCATTATTTTTTTAATTCTTCCTCTTAGACAGCGTATAAACAGTTCAGAGGGCAAGCGTTATATCAGGAATCACACGACCAGTCGTTGACAGTTCAACTACATAAATTCCCGGAAAATTTTGTCTAAAATAAGGCTTAGTGCTTAAATCACAGTTTTCATCGGAGCTAATGCTTTGGCGTCAGGGACATTGCTGACTGTTGTGCCTGAGGCTAGGTAAAAATTCTCTCTCTCTCTCTCTCTATGAATTTTTTTTCTTCAGAAACTAGCTTCAAACTACTTGTAAAAGCTAAACCCTGTCTGCATTTTTTTTACGAATATCATAATGCACTGACAGCAGGGTACTTAAAAATAATTCTGCAAGGGACCTGGGTAGCTCAGTAGTAGAGCAGAGACTGAGTTGTCTAAGGTTGCGGGTTCCAGTCCCGCAGGGGCCAAGGATTATATTCTGAAGTTAAATAAAGTGTGGACACTGTTTGCCGCCAGCCCAAACATTAAACTACCTCCCCTCACTGACCGTCTTACTACAGCTATCGGCGTGGTGGGTTACCTCCCCTCACTGACCGTCTTACTAAAGTTATCAGTGTGGTGGATTACCTCCCCTCACCGACCGTCTTACTACAGCCATCAGTGTGATAGACTACCTCCCCTCAATGACCGTCTTACTACAGCTATCAGCGTGGTGGATGTTGCAGAACATGGTTTGTTTATAGGAACTAATCTCCCCCTTTCCCACAGTGCGAAATCACAGCCTCTGCCATAGCACTTTCCTCCTAAAATAATCAAAAGCTTCCCACTTCACAAAGTATACGATATGACTAAGATATCGAGGACTCACTCCCTTCTATTAATAAAGGCAGAATCATCACTTTGTCCCAAACTTTGACTCCATGAACATGCTAAAAACTCCCATGTTAAACGACGCTCGCGCGTGCGTGCGTTCCCTCCTTAAAAACTTCTCTTACCTTTATGGACAGCGTGTGCTTGGTGTTTACGGAAAGAGGAAGCAAACCTGTGTTGTACGTAATCTCGAAATTTTCGGGCAAGGAAACTGTGAGCGAGCGCACGTGTAGCGACGATCGCCGTCTTCCTGGTGCAAAAAGTACCTTTTATAAGCCAACTCTTTTGAAACTCTGGAAATGAGTTTCAGAAACTCGCCATCAAGGCTGAAGAAAGCCTGTGAAGATTCCAAAGCGCCTTGGAACAGGTTGGAGGGAAGGCTAGCGATAACATTAGAAACAGCGACCTCCACGACCCCATGAAACACGGGCTAGTGAATAATGACAGTCATCAACTCTCGAATCCCGGCAGTGTCCAAGCTCCAGCCATTTGCTTCCGCCTTTTATGGAATTACGTGAAAACAAGTTTTTATTTCCAGTTTCAATTTTCTCCCCATCGCCTGAAAGCTGTCTTGCGTCGCTATTTCTCAGACCCGCTGAGAGTCTGATTAAGAAGTAGCGCAACAAAGGATGGGGGCGGGGGAGGGAAATTGGGACGAGGCTTATGAGACTGTTTGAAGGGGAAGTCCTGGTTACACTTCCATGCCTGCACGTTCCTCAGGGTTGTGGCCCTTGACAAGGGTAATAGGTTGTACTAGTTATCCTAACATTATGATTTTTATATTGTTTAGATACAGTATAAGGTAGAAGTTCCACGGCCTTTTTGAAAGAAATAAGCACCATTTTCCGTTTTGTTCAGGCACATTAGCGACTGTTTTTCCTCGCACCATTAAAAAGTGTTCGATTTTTGTCTCACTTGACTCATCCAGTCTTTTTCTTTCATTTTGCTTTCTTTCCTTCTTTGTTCTTTCCTGTTTCGTTCTCCCGTTCTTTCGTGTGTTCGTTTGTTCATATTTTTTGTTAGCTCTTTTGTTTTGTTTTTTAGCCACCTTCGTTGTCATCAAACAGATAAATAACTAACTAAATAAAGAAATGATGCAAAGATCAGAATTTTGAAGCCCTTTTTTTCCAGTATTAGAGATCAAAGACTTATAATTACTCTTCAAAATAAAATAAAAAATGTTGGAATTCAATATCAGTGCGTCAATTATCAGAACTGCAATGACCTTCCCTGTTTACTCTGAAAAACTAGAGGGTTTTTTTTTTACTAATGTCCAAAAGCACTGCAATAAACATAACAAAACTACCATCAACTCGGTTACTGATAAAAGCAACAACAATAACAACACATGAACTCGAATCGCCGCATTTTGGTGTAGACTTACAGGTCGCGGTGCTGGCAGTCCCTTAACTTCCACTGCGTGAGTAGAATAAAAAGCAGCGTGGGCTTGTCAGCTACTTTGCCATTAACTTTGTATGAGGTTCACACGACATGGTGATCAGTGGACCAACCGGCAGGTCAGTGTTGTGTAACGTGTTGTGTAACGTGTTGTGTAACTTTTTCCCGAGCTGCTCATCGATTTCTTCTGTCACGTGACCCTAATGCGTCATGACGACAAGATAGTAACTTTTTGACCATCTGCGCCTCGGTGAAAACTGTCTCCTTGATTTTTCGCCTTCAGACTATTTCAAAACAGTCGTGTTGACTGCTCGATACTCCATCTTTTCGTCATTACTTCGAAACGTTCTTAAGGTAGACACTGATATACTGACACAAATTATCTAAATAACCTGGTCAGGTGTATTTGCATGCGACGTCACTCAGAACTCCCTACTGCTGCCCTTCCATCAAAAAAAAATCTTGGGATCGATAACCCGAGCAGGTGGAATTTAGAGACCGTGGACAGTTTAACAGAATCAGGAACAATATTCACCCCTGGATGTGGAGTAACTCCGGACGTTAATAAACAACCACTGCCTGCATGCGAGGTAATGAACTATAGTCACTCACCGAAAACTGAATTAGTGGCATTCTAGAAACTGTGAACAGTGGGATTTTCCCTGTCATCTTATTGAATTCTTGTAACTTTCTTTGTCCACTTACGCTCATTAGGTCCGTAAATGCGAGGCAAGAGGATTTTTTTTCGCCGATGTGCTTAAGTTGCCACGGCGTCCCTGTCATTCCCAGGGCTCATGTCTTTAGCTTTCTTTGCCGCAAGATCCGTTTCACACGCAGCTCCTTGCATTTGAAACGGAGGAAAGCCATTCGTGAGCCAGTAAGCGTCGCGTTTAAGCCCACGTGCTCCAGTGTGCGTCACATCTACTGGTGGAACGCTTGGTGTGAAGTCAGTATCAGCGAAAATTACGAATAATTATAATCTTCATCCAGCGAAGAACCTCCTTCACCTACTGGAGCCTAGTGGCAGTCTGCCAGGCTTTTCTTTCCGTTACAAAAACAGCAGCCGCTCTATTTACCCTTCAGTCTGACTCAGTATACTGCTCTACACAATTGACGAGTTTTATACGGTTCCATACAGTGCCTTTATGATATGGTTGTATACAGTTGATGAGAATTGTGCGTTTTTAATACGGTTCCATACAGTGATGAGAATTGTGCGTTTTTAATACGGTTCCATACAGTGATGAGAATTGTACCTTTATTATACGGTTCCATACAAT
>SMGT01013933.1:176288-192464 GCA_004794575.1 Lanistes nyassanus | reverse complement strand
AATATGCGGGTTGTTCCGCATCGTTTGAATAGATGGATCTCTACGATTTATGTGGGCCGTTGCTGGCAGTAAAACTGCGTAGACATCATCAGTGGTCTTCATCAAATTTTTACGGTTGTTTTTTTTTTTATTTTGGTACAACAGCCATTGCAGCCATTACAACACAGTTGCAGTCAAGTTTTTACAGTTCTTAGTTTAGGATTTTGTTTTGAAGTGTTTCGGTTTTTGACGCGGTGTAATTCTTTGATGAGGTGAGTGAGTGAGTGAGTGAGTGAGTGAGTGAGTGAGTGAGTGAGTGAGTGAGTGAGTGAGTGAGTGAGTGAGTGAGTGAGTGAGTGAGTGAGTGAGTGAGTGAGTGAGTGTGCAAGCGAGGGAGGGAGAGAATAATGAGAGAAGTGCGAAGGAGACACAGTATCGCATTCCACTAGATTTTTCAGTGCGGAGACAGGAGGGGTTGGTAGACCTGCTAAATAATTTTAGGGGGTAACTAATTTTTTATAATACAAACTTCGACTTCTAGGGGACGGAGTGAAACTTTCACAGTGCAGTTGCCACGGAGATGAATCGGAACGAAATTGGTACAGGATCAGAGCGAAGTGTGTCATCTTACACTGAGTCACCTGGGTTCCCCAGGTCATCAGCCTAAAAGCCGCTGCGAGGCACACAGTATGATAAATACACCGTATGCTGTGATGCAAGGAAAAGACTGCGGGGAACAGAATCGATGAAGGATAGAAAGAAAGAAAAGCAGAACATTCAAATTTTTGCCCTTGAGGCTTTTGACTGACTGATGACATGTTCTGTAGATAAGAGACATCGTCTTTATTGGGGGGGGGGTCTTTTTTTTTAAGTCCTCATGGGAAAAAAACATTTTCAAGGGAGAAATTCCGGACCACCATGTGAATCTGGAAACTAAATAATTTCTGTCGAAGTACGACGTGAAACACAAGTTCCTGAGAAGACAAAGTGTCCACTGTCCGTGGATGCTTGCTGAGTGGACAAGATGAGATCAACCACTTGACGTTGTGACTGACGTAGTTCTCACCCAGGAAGTCCCTCCTCCAGACGCCGTTGCCCGGCTAAGGTTGATGAGATGTACCTACAGCTTGATTACACGACGGCAGCAGTTCTGTCTCCAGGAAGAGGCGCGAGGTGCAGTCAAGCGAGCGTGCTGTGCATGAGGCCGTGCTGGGTGTTGCCTGTAGGAATAACTACTTGCAGAAGAACTTCATCAATAATACAAATATAGCCCGGTTCGGTTTCTCACAATGGCCAGACCAAACAACGCAAACGCGTTTTATCAAAGTGGATGCTCGCGAGAGAGAATATTTTTTTATGTCGCCTTTAAATTTGTGCTACAGAAACAATGTTTGCGATAAACAAGGTGAAAAAAGACCTTCATCAACGTTTCAGCATTAAACAAACGACACAGTGCAGTGGCCTTTAGCACTAAAATATAAAAAAAACATAGACATACTCTACAAAATAAGCTGTTTTATTTCTTTTTTCCACGACAGTGAACAGGAAGGAACAAACATAAAACTTTCCCTTAACAATTACAGGTAGGAACAATTACGTCGTACAGATATGACGAGTAGAAAAAGTTTCGTGTAAACAACCGACAACAGGTTGAGCCGGTTAAAAGTTCTAGGATCAAACCAAAAGTCCAAGACGAAGGAAGTACAATATGGTTGTTGAACGGCCGGCACATACATAAGAAGTTCGTCATGGACTGAGAGACAGCGGGAGAGTGAGGGGTGGGTTCGAGGAAGCGAGTGAGAAGGTGGGGGAAGGGAGAAACACACTGGCAAAAGCGCGAAGAGGAAAAAAAAACCACAATGATTTATGTGGCTGTCAAGAAGTGAAGTCTGGGTCAATGAACTAAAAACTGTAACATTTACCCTGTCTGGCTTTCGCCCGGGGCTGTACAGTGGATAGCAAACAAGATCCGAGTCAGGTCAAGAATGCCAGAAGAGAAGGAGACAAACATTGACGACGATTACAGGATGCAGCACGGCAATGCAACGGTTTGACGTGACGCTAGCTTACAGGGTGCCCTCCATGGTACGACAAAGACAAATTGACAATAGGCCCGGAGTCAGCGTGACCATAGGTAGCTGAACGGATTTGAATTTGATGGAAAGGTGGACTCACAACGTCTCAATACGGGGATTTCTGTGCGTGCGTGCGTGCGTGCGTGCGTGCTTGAGTGAGTGCGTGCGTGAGTGAGTGCGTGCGTGAGTGAGTGCGTGCGTGAGTGCGTGCGTGCGTGTGTGTGTGTAAAGAGAGAGAGGAGAGAGCGAACAGAAAGAGGAAGAGACGGGAGAGAGAGAGAAGGAGAAGGGAGATGACCGCGTTAAAAGGAATTTGTCGTCAGTTGCAGCAACGGTTTGATCTAGTTATGGTGGAAATTAAATTAAACTTTGGCTGGGGTAACTTAAAGGTTCTCGATCCGAATCTTGACAGTGCGAGCACCCCAACGTGGTTTCTAAAACATCGGATCCGTCTGGGATTTTTTTAAAATAAAAATTTGTGAATATTCACTAAACGTTGTCAACCAGGATAAAACTAAGACGCCCTGAGTATATCCTTTTAAGACCATGAGGGATTGTGATGAAAATAGATGCCACTGGAGACGAAACCTATATTAACTGGAAAAGTAATCTCCTTAGAGACTGCGGGTGAAACTGCAAGGCTGTATAGCAAGGAAATCGAACACAGCGTAGTGCAATGTACGATCTATAAGCCCTGATGACGTCGTTCGGACGGCGATAAGAAAGACATTTTCCCTCATGCGCAGCTGTTCCCTGAGGAAACGCCCAGATGCGTTGTGTGGTCATCATTTTAAGCGGGAAAACGTGTAATGCCGTCCTCACGCAGTTCGGTAAATTGACTGAAAACAATTTTAACGAAGACATCCAACCATCAGCATCAAAACTTAATCCTGTTGAGGTATTTTTCCTCTTCCTCACAAAGAGACTGTTACGAAAACGTGTCTGAACAGAAGATCTGCTTCTGGTTTGATGAAGTCGTCACATTTGTGGGGTTTGGAGGGGAGAGGCCAACATCTAGGCTAGTTCTTTGCTTCTGGGTTCATTTGACTTAATCGGAGGCCCGACTGGGAAATTCCGAAGCAAACACTGAAAGAGAAAATGTTGGACCGATGTTGCTGACGGTGAGGTCAGAGACAGAGACAAAGTGCGCCCTGTTTTTCCTGACTGCGCCCTGTTTTTCCTGACTGCGCCCTGTTTTTCCTGACTGCGCCCTGTTTTTCCTGGCTGCGCCCTTCTTTCCTGGGCACTGCAGTGTGTTCGCGGTGCACCCTTTCTTTTAAAAGGGAATTTGTGCCTGGACATGATATCCTGATGTTCATTCAGTTTTTTTTCTTAAAAATAAAGGCAGATTTTCCGAGCAGTGGAGAATACTTCCTGCTGTGTGTCTGGTTCGGGAGAGACCACCCCGGACCCCTACCCCACCCCCACCCCGCCACCGCCTTTGATGTTCGTAGAGACGAGACCCCGGATATAGACTTGGCGCATGCGTGCTGCGATCTGTCCGACGGAAGCAAGCTAGGACTACGCTGGGCGTCCGAACATTGGGGGAGGAGCGGGAGGCGACTTCCGGATGTATGGGCGGAAATTGTGTGGTCCCTTTTGTGTCAAAGCCATTTTGCTTTTTTTTCAAAGTGTGCATACTTCTTTGAGACGGTTTAATGATTACAACTTACAGCTTGCGCCCAAACTGAAACAAAATAATGGTAAAGAATAAACAATAGTTTGTTGTTGTTGTTGTTGTTGTTGTTGTTGTTCCGCTGTTGCTGCAGCTGTTGCTGGTGTTTGTTGCTTACTTTCAATCGTGAAACAGAGAAAAGGACGCATGGGATGGGTTATAATGTCATAAAGCTAGTGCGAGCATTTTTTGTGACATTTCTTTTTAAAAAATCTGAAACTTTGCTTATTCTAAGCTGTTAGAACTCAGTACAAATTATCAAGAAAATGTTATTTCTTTAGGCGTTTTAAGCAAAGCTTTACTGGGTGCCTCCAACCACTTCGACCATAAAACAAAGAAAAAGGGAAGAGAGTAGCCAGGGAAGGGTGGAAAAAAAGGAGGGGGGTATTTGTTGCTTAACGTCCCGCCGCAAACTATGTGCATATCAGGACGGTGTTGCTTAGACAAAGTTTACGTGCTGCCACACGTGGGACTGATGGCGCAACACAGGCCTCGGTCCCACCCAGTCACATTATACTGACACCGGGCCAACCAGTCCTAGTACTGTTCCCTGCAGTGCCAGGCGTCTGGCAGGGCAGCTACTAGATTGCCAATTTTTAAGTCTTAGGCATGACTCGGCCTGATGCGAACCGCCGACCTCCCGCCTCGGAAGCGGACGCCTTAACCACTAGACCACCGAGGCGGTCGGAAAAAAAGGAGAAGAAACATGAAACACAGATGCGTCTATACATAAGTAATCTTTCCTTAAACACTGAGACATTCTGTATATAAGTACTGAGACATACGTAAGTTCCGAAACATCCTGTACATAAGTACTGAAATATCCTTTTCATAGATAACGAGAAGTACTGAGACATCCTGTACATAAACACCGAGACATTCTGTACATAAGTAGTGAGACATCCTGCTAACACGCATTGATACTTGCAAAACAGAAAACAATTGTGGTGTTGTAGCTACATGTAGCAAAAGTGTTCAAAGCTGTATTGACGTTGGGTCTACCCTTAAATCGCAGTAGAATTAACAGACGCCGTGATTTGACTGAAACCATTTTGATCCAAACCTGAATGTGACTTAGCCTGATGGCCAATAGAAACCCGGAGGTTTTAATATATATATATATATTGTTTCAGTTTGGGCGCAAGCTGTAAGACTATATGAGACTTTTAGATCGATCATAAGAGATAGTTCTGGGAGAAGTCATGCTCCCTCCCCAAAAACGGAATGATATAAAAGTGAATAACGGCATCACCTCCCATGCCCGAGGGTTCTTGTGGATATCACGCGCGCACATACACACACATATCACGCGCACACACACACACGCACACACGCACAAAAAACTTTCGATTCAGCAGTAAGATTTTCTAGACATGCGCAAACTTTTGAAAGTTGTGTATCGCCTCTGGACACAAACACACAAAACCTGAGGATTTAAAAGCATGAACGCTAAAGTAATCTGCTCGGAGGCTTTTGCCCTTTTCACTCGCTGTTAATCTGGAGAGGACAATGTGCCATAACGAAGTGGTGTAAAAGTGAACGCCTAACAGCTTCCCACGTCCCCACCGCCCAGAAACTGGGATCCGCTGCTAAAGACAAACGAGAAAGTCTTAACTCACAGCTGTCACACAGTGAAAGACAAGCCAATAAACTAGTACAACTGTCACACAGCGAAAGACAGGCCAGAAACTAGCAAAGCTGTCACAAAGGGAAAGACAGGCCAATAAACTAGCACAGCTGTCACACAGTGAAAGACAGGCCAGAAACTAGTACAGCTGTCACACAGTGAAAGACAGGCCAGAAACTAGTACAGCTGTCACACAGTGAAAGACAGGCCAATAAACTAGCACAGCTGTCACACAGTGAAAGACAGGCCAATAAACTAGCACAGCTGTCACACAGTGAAAGACAGGCCAGAAACTAGTACAGCTGTCACTCAAAGAAAGCAAAACCTGCGTCTTTACCGAAATGCAATGCCCACCTTTTTATGAACCTACAATCAGTCAGATTCACTCTTGTGACGAACTGATGGCGACACAAGGGGTAGAAATTCTCAGTTCGTTTTCTTAACCTCTCAGTATTCTAGCTGTATAAGAATGGGCTACAATAAACATGCTGTAAACTAGTGGTAGAACTGCGCTTAATCCAACACTTTAAATAAATGAACGTACTCAAACTATTTACTGCTTGTACTTACGGATTATCACATTTATTTTTAGACATTTCCGTTAAAAATGTACATAAGCTGGTTAATGTTTGTTCTTCGTACAGACTTTATCAGATTTATTTTTAGTGCTAACTATAGCATCGTGCTGATGAATGTTTTACCGCCGTATGACATCGTTAGAGCGCATCTAAACATTGCTCACAGTGCTCGTAAAACTGGTCCCATAGTAACGTAGCTGGCTGGCTGGATATTTTTAACCATGTCATTTGAGGACGAAACAGTTTGAAAAGTCGTGCTGTTTGAAGACGAAACAGTGCAGTTAACATACTTGCTTCTCGAGGCAGAGCAGAGAATCACTAAATGATGTTGGTAGGAGACAAGACGGCTAAAGAAAGACGGTACGAGGACAAAAGAACTAAATAATTTACAAACAAATGAAAGTAAGAACGATCGAATAAAAGGAAGAATGGAAAAAAGAAAGAAGGAAAGAAGGAAGGAAAGGAAAGAAAGAAAACGGGATTTTGTGGAAGGTGCGGAACATTATGCAGTCATAGTGTTTCAATCATACACCCCAACCACCCCTCCCCCCCCAAAAAAAAAACCCTGTTTGCTTCAGTCGGTTTAAAAGCTAGCTCCGGGGTACATTACTGAAGCAGGACCCTGTGTTCCGTTTCCGAATTCCTGAATCGATGCCAGACTTCCAGAGAGCCTCGTTTGAGGGTTTTAACTGTACGGCAATGCCAGGCGGCTAGTGGTAGAGATTATGGTTTTCTGCCATCCTGCATTCATGATCGCTTGTTCTTTTAGGATTTCTGCTTAACTCGATGCCTTTTCTAGCCCTTGAGGGAACGTCTTCCCCTTTGACCTTATTTCGGGGTTCAATTTTCGTCGCTATTCAGGCGTCTTTGTGAAGAAGTTTTCTGACGGCACGTCGAATGGCCTGTGAAATCCTGGTCAGCCGTTTGGGCGTTAGTCGAAATGTGTGCCTGGGTCAGGCTGCCCTGCTCCGGCCGAGCAATACCGACGTTTATGACCCTCTAAAGACTAACTGTTGTCAGAGGTCCTGTGCTTTCTGGCGAGTTATCTCCTCCTTAGAGACAGTTGTCTGGATCCTTGCAGACGGCCTTGTGATTCGCGCAACTGCTAGTTATGTCCCTTGCCAGTGTCACCAGTCGCTTTTGCGAATTTTCTTGGGTATAAGTTTTGAAAGGCTTACGTTGAAGTTAACCTTTAACTGCATTAACACTCAGATCAGCATTTTCCAAACGGGTGTCGACAGTACCTGTCTCGTTCTGTGAGAGGCCTGTGGAAATTTCGCGAGAGACTGTGATTTAAGAAAAATATACTCTTTCTTGCCAGAAATTAAATCCTGAATTTTTAAGAGGAATACTAAATCTGAATAGATTAAGGGGATTTTTTCCTAACCCCCCCCCCCCCTTTTGGGGAAAATCTAGCTAAATATGATGTCAGAAGCCCGGATGGCGTCAAAGACCCTACAATGTGGAAAAAATCCGAGATAATGAGATAACGCGTCAATGAGAAAACGTGAGATAAAAGATGGGTATTCTAGCCCTAAGGACAAGTGATTGAAAATCAGTCGCGTGACTCATTTTATTGGACTGGTGTGGCAATGAGCTCTAAAATGAATGTTTTTACAAAGAAGGCTTCATATCAAATAGATTTAGATTGAGCTGGGATTCAGACTGTCTTACTCCTTTATGCTTCATCTGTGGAAGCAATTTAGAAATGCAATAATGGCTCCAGAAAAATGAAAACGATGCTTGACTACAAATTACAGTCAGTTGACATCTCAAGGTGCTGGTTACTTTAAACCGCTGGGGGCCTTTAAATTCAAAGTTAAGCTTTTTTTTAAAAGTAACGGTCAGTTTAAAGATGAGACAGGACTAACTGCCTGTTTATCTACACGGAAAGCTAACTTTTAAAGCGTGTCTTGTTGACGACAGAAAAGGGCTATGCGCAAACTACGCTATGTACATTATAGTTTGTGATTTTCTTTCAGTAGCTGTTGTTGGACATTTACTTGTATAAAGACACACGCACGCGCACACACACACACACAGAAAGACACACAGACACACACACACAGACACATCCACAGATACACACACACAGACACTCACACAGATGTACACGCAGACACACCCTGACACACACGCACACGCACGCACGCACACACACACACAGATTTCAGTTAGGCGCCTTCATTAAAGAGAGGGTGGGGTAAAACTTCAAACTGTAGACTACGTAAGTAGTTCGTAAGAAATAACATTTCTGATCAATTATATTGTACAAACGTCAGTCCCTATGTAAACGATATCAGCATTAATTCAGTCTCCACCAAGACGTTGACAAGCATACACTGGTGTTCTGATGTCCAGGTTTGAATTTTCCTGTAACAGACTCTTTCCAGATATGTGCTGTATGTAAAAAGGTGTAGAGCACCAACAAACTGTGTGTGTGTGTGTGTGTGTGTGTGTGTGTGTGTGTGTGTGTGTGTGTGTGTGTGTGTGTGCGTGCGTGCGTGCGTGCGTGCGTGTGTGTGTGTGTGCGTGCGTGCGTGTGTGTGTGTTCTCCAGACATCATTTCGTGCGTATAATGCGGGTCATGTCATCCGGGAACTGTGTGCTTCCCCGAGCGACATTTCGTGGAGTAAACATTCGTGTTGACTAGACTGCGAAGTAATCAGTACACTTTATCCCCTGCTCACGCGATACAACTCCATCAAGTGGGAACTGCGGCAAAGAATGTGTCACTTGGTCTGCAACGAAAATGGTACATGTCTGATTTTTGTCAAAATGGAATCTAACCTTTTATGCAGACAGATTTTGGCAAAGCTTTGCTTATAAGACGTATTAGATTGTATGAAATACTTGTTACAATGTTATGGATTTGTTACTTATAGCTGTTTTATTTCGATGTAGTCAAACCGTCTGAGATTGACTCTAGCGGAGGTGTGTGTGGGAGTTAACCTTGGGTTAGCTGACATAAACCATTAGCGAAGATCGTGTGTGTGAGTGTGTGTGAGGGGGGGGGGTAATTTTCTCTTGGTTGGCCTGAACTGTTAGCGGAGATTAATTGTGTGTGGACTTAACCTTCCGTTAGCTGATCTCACCCAGCTAAAACACTCGAACCCTTTTTAGACTGGCACTAGCGGAGATGGTGTGGGAGTTAGCCTTGGGTTAGCTGGCTTAAGCCATTAGAGGAGATTGTGTGTGTGTGGGGGGGGGGGGGTAACTTTCGCTTAGTTGACCTGAACCATTAGTGGATATGTGTGTGGAGTTAACATTCGGTTAGCTGGCGTGAACTGGCAGCAAAGACCTGTACTGGGTTGCATGAGCTTGTCTATCTGCACTTCCAGTCATAATTTAAGAGCGGTCGTAATGCCCATTCACCCTGTGTATTTTACATCCGCATTTACGTATATATGAACAGGCGATACAAATTCCCATGCAGCCCAAGCCTGGGTCTGGTGCACGACAGAGCACTGCTCGATGCTACCGCGGGAAGCTGTAGTGCGACAAGAGATGTCACGTGCTCTGGACGCTGTTTCTGCGGGCGCGATATCTCGTGTACCTTCCCAACCTCCCGTAAACCGCTTCTTCTAAGAAACATGAGGCGCGTGGCCCCGTGTGACGTGACCAACTGTCGCCTGCCAACTGATTGCAGGACCAGGAGCTGATGGTGGAGAAACGGGCGTACACGGTGGCGCAGATGGTGGTGCAGTACATCCTGCCCTTCATCATCCTGACCGTGGCACACCTGCGCATCTGCAACAAGCTGCGCTACCGCATGGTCAACCAGCAGCAGCAACAGCGGCCGCCGAACAGCAAAAACGCCGCTAGCCGCTCCGCTGCCGCAGGCTCTGCCCCGTCGCCCTTCCAGCGGAAGAACGATGACCGACGCAGCCGACGCAAGCGCAAGACGAACCTGCTGCTGGGCTCCATCGCCGTCGTCTTCGCTCTCAGCTGGCTGCCCCTCAACATCTTCAACCTGCTCAGCGAGTTCCACCTGCAGCTGTTCCAGGCAGGCTTCAACAAGACCGCAGGTAAGTGGCCGCCCATCGGCAGGCAGCACGACACAGAGTTGGAGGTCTGGTGCCATGCAGGGCGATGACATCGGATAACTCACGTACTAAATATTGCAAGGGGACGTAATTAGCTAAGTCAAGTATTCAAGGTGCTAGGGAATGCAATCAGATAATTCAAGTATTGAATATTCTTAGGTGATGTCATTGGCTAAGTCAAGCATTCAACATCCCAGGGCGATGCGGTCAGCTAACTCAAGTATTAAATATGCTAAGGCGATGGAATAAGTATTATACATGCGCTGCGGACGCAATCAGCCAAGTCAAGTATTAAAACGTGCAAAGAGCAGACAGCTAAGTCAAGCATTAAGTACGCTGGGGCGATGCGGTCAGCTAAGTCAAGCATCAACTATCCTGAGACGAAGTACTCGGTTAGTCAAGCATTAAACATGCTCAGGGGAACAAGCCATCGGGTCTAGCATTAAACGTAAAGACGAGGCGGCAAGCGAACTCAAGCAGTACAAACACTACGGGAAACCCAGTCAGCTCAGTAAGCATTCACTATACTTGATTAAGCTGTTTCATTTTAGGGTCCGCCTAAGGTGTAGTGGCATGTCTTTACCTGTCTAACTCCCCTCCCCACCCCCAAAGCTAGCTAGCAGTACTTTCTGGGATTGAGGCACGATGCGAAGCTAGGCTTGTCCCATCTTGGGACCAATGTTTGGACTGACGAAGGCCTTTTACAAAGTCATTCATCTTCTGGGAAAATAGGTTTTTTGAAAGTGAAAACTCTTATTCATAAATGTTCCAGCGTGCATTTCTTCCATGGAGTCAGTTTTCGCCACCTTTGAATTGCCTTTGATGTGTACAGGGGAAGAGTCAGTCTTGGAGACATCAGTGGACATAGACCTGGCGTACGCCATTTGCCACCTGTTGGTTCTGTGTTCCGCCTGTGTCAACCCCGTGGTGTACGGGTGGTTCAACGACAACTTCAAGGTGGAGTTCCTGAAAATCCTTGTCTGCCCTTGCTGCGCACAGGTCAAGGCCACCATCAAGAGGGTTGTCTGCTGCCAGCGACACAAACCGGGCGTGCCCTCCATCACGCTCACTAAAGCGTCCAATGGCAACGGATCTTACGGAGCTGTTGGCCACTGTGACGAGAGTGACGGCGAAAACCTCTCTGCCGCTCGGCCAGGTGACGTCAAACCCGTCAGCACGTGCATCGCCGTTTCCGATGCAACTGTTCACGAGTGCGTTTAGCGAGCGTTCATTCGGCTGTTTCGGAGAGACAATAAACACGGAGAAAAGTTGACGACTAAAAGTGATACTCTCATGGCTTACAACGGGCTGCTTTGTTGGCAGTGTGACTGCACACAAAGCCATCTTCATCAATAATCCGTTACGCTGCCCCGCAAGCTCGCATCCCATAACGATCAAAGCTGCAGGGTTCGTGTATTGACTGACAAGAAATGTTATGTTATGATTGCCATCTCATCCTCTCTCTTGTTCCATTTGTTTGAAACTACGAAAAACTTAGCCGTAGATAAACTTTTCTTGTTTATATAAATACAAGTTGTGGTTTTAGGCAAAGCTTTTACACAAGTGTGTGGATAATTTATGAAATTTCGAGCTTTCTTATTGCATTAGCACTGTTGTCTTGTCAAGCAATCGCATTATCAAAGTTTTGATGTCCGGTCGCGAAACAAATCAGTTTCGCTTTTAAATTTCAAGCTTTGGTTTTTTGTTTTGTTTTGTTTTGTTTTGTGTGTGTGTTTGCTCACGGTCTTTGACGTCAGGGTTTGATTATTTCACGAACCTCCCGCCAGCAGCAGCTCCCAGTGTTCGCCTTGTGGACCACAAGGAATCCTTTCAACAATTGAATACTGTGATCTGTTTCAGACACTCCTTCCGGCTCGAGACAAATGAATATTTAATGGAGGGAAAAGGTCTCGTAAAAGCAAAGAAAAGAAAATAGGGAATGAACTTTGTCTTTCGCCCTTTTAGTTCTTTCTAGATATTGTGAAGGATCACAGTTCTGGTTACGCTGTTCTGGTTAAAGAGCTGTGGTTACACAGATGGTGTTATAGAGCTCTGGTAACGCGGCTCTCGTTACGCAGTTCTGGCTACACTGCTTTGGTTATAGACTTCTGGTTACACAGCTCTAGTTACATTGCTCTAAAGACGATAAAGAACTTGACATGCGTTGTGACCTCTGTGGTGTCTCTTTAAGTGTGCGTCTGCTGTGTGACTGTATGGGTAGGCACGAAGGCACCTGGTGAAGTGTGGCTGCTTGATGTTACAATGAGCTACATGCTACACTGCTTTGCCGATGATTTATGTTTTTCTATTGCGGTACCTTTGCTCTAAATCTGCCTTTCTCCTGACATGTTTTAGAGTTGTCAGTTTTATTTGCTTTTGTCAGTCATTCAGTCAGTCATTCAATCAGTCAGTCAGTCAGTCACACCGACCGACCGACCGACCGACAGTAATCTCAACACGTTTCATGATCTGCCTTATATGTCTTGTAATTTCAACATCAAAAATCTGTTTCAATTACTAACTTATTTCATATGATCTCGTGGCATTTTCGTCATTTCTTCCGATGCGGTGGGCCAGGGTAGCACTACGGATAACAGGCACGGCGTTGATTCCTACATTAAGGTGCTTGCAACAATCCACGCCCCTTTCAGCTGTTATTTCCAGCACACACATCCCCCGAGTCCTCTTCAGTCCCTCCTCTTCATCGTCTGATCAACCAGCTGCCCGAATCATTCATCCTGCGTGCTGGAAGACATCAACTTGCTAATGGCCGCTGCGCGTGCAACACATACACAACTACAGAGACTTACGTTGCTCCCGTTAAGAACCATCTGTAAAATGTCGACCAGACCTTGTCAATTCTCTTTGCTGTTCTTCTGTTTGCCATGAATCTTGCACGCCGGTTACTGACTGTATCCATAGCGGATGGTTGTTTATCTAATGGTGCTTGGCTGACATCTAATTTTGTTTTCTGAAAAGATTGCTGCAGCGTGTCATGCAAGTTCCTACAGATGGCGCCTTCTGACGTCCAGTCGAAAGAAATCGGGGAGGAGAAGGATGGAAAGCTTGCGACATTTCGTCGAAAATGTCTGCATCCTGGTTAGGTGACGAAACCCATTCACACCTCCATGCCTGACGAGCAGCCTGGCCCCAGGTGCACGGAACTGGTTGAAAACTTAAATTGTTTTAAAGAACAAATTTACAAAACTTGTTGCAAAAATCCCTTTTAAGTCTTTTGGATTGCGAAGCACCGGTTCTTTACCAACGTTCTACAGAAGATTGTCTCTTGTAACAGCAAAAGTGCCAAGCTGTTGTAAACTTGCGAGGAACGTTGGGGTTTTTTTTGTTGTTGTTTTGTTTTGTTTTTTGTAAGCGAACAACAAATGGCAACGACAGCATCGGGATCCCGCTTCAAGGTGAAGTATTGCAGTTTACAAGAAATAATAAACCTGATGGTCAAACGAACTGTTTTAAAAGTCTGGCTGTCACGAAGTAAGCAGTAAGTGCTAGTCACTTTATGCTGGTTGGTCGGTCGGTCGGTCAATCGGGGTTGGGTTGTTTGGTTAATTCCATGTCACTGACGAAGGCTATATCATGACCGAGGAATGAAGGGAAAGGGTGATAGGAGAGAAAGAAGGGGGAAGAAACGCGAGTGCCCAGAGATACCCCCCGACGTCCACATGCAGAGGAAGTACGTGTGTCGGACACGAGTGCTGTCGGTGGGTGTCAAGATAAATATATGCTGCCAACATAACCTCCCACCGCTGACCGCTCCACAAAGCCCCTTGCAAAACATTCCTTTCCGTTGGATTTATGTACGAAGTTTTTGTGGATTTTTTTTCTTGGCCGAGGACCATCTGCTTTGCATTGAAAATACATCGTCTAAACTGCGGTATTCTGTTTCTCCCTGTACGTGGTGTCCTGGTAATGTTCTCACTTTTGATTTTGGTGGTCGTGCATTCAGTTCCAGGTTGGAGTTTTACGCTATTTCTTTTAATATAATTATCCATTTGCACATAAATAATCAGCTGTACGCTTCCACGTTTCCCAATCAACGTGCTTTAGAAAGATTCTAAGATTCTAAGAAGCAATATGCTTTCCGAATTCGAAAATATTCTTAAAAGCAACACGCGTTCTGAATTTGAAAAGGTTGTAAAAAGCAACGCTCTTTCCTAATTCGGAAAGATTCTAAGAAGTAATTGTGCTTTCTCAGTTTAGAAAGATTCTAAAAGAAAACGTACTTTCCATGCCTTTTTGCTTCATGCGTGGCGCTTATGGGAACGAACTGTGACGAAAGTCACGCTTAAACTAGCTGACAATTTTCTAAAACGCTTTCATCTAAAACATCTATGATTTAATGCGAAAAATGCTTTGTACACCGCTTTTGAACCTTCTTTTTTCAACTGTTTAACCGAAAACTGTTTTGACCGAAACCCGTTTCAATTTATGAGCGTTCCGTGCACATGTAGCCGCTAGCAAATTTTCTTCAGGTGGAAAACTGTGTCAACGTTCACAATCGTTGAGGCATTTTTAAAAAGTAAAGCTGTTCAGTCACCTTTGGCACATTTAGTTACGTCCCTTCTTGGTTTCTGAAGGATCGTAAATCCTAGCCCCTTGAATAATTATGTAAAGAGCACTGGGTCGGCATGTTCTTGTAGGTTAGGATCGAGATTTGAGAAGTGAGTCTGTAAGTCTTTGCAAGTGAAAATCAAGGTTTGATCTATGGACTAAGACTCAGTGTTCAAGAGATCCGAAACATGATAGAACGTCACTGAAACACGCCAAGACATTCTGCAAAACAAATTTTTCATAACATTCATAAATGTGAAGCTCCTTACCTAAGTCAAACGGTCACACAAAATCTAATTCTCAGTATGTCGTGCTCGAGAAGAGATACGGCCCGTGACACAGCACCATATAAAAGGCTGTCCTTCGCCAGTACAGAAAACCAGGTTAATTTATCGCCTCAGCACGTTTAGGTCTCCCTGGATACAGAAATACTACAGTGTTAGACGAAAAATCTGATGTCCAATGGAAAATTACTATCAGAAGAGATTTCACGCCTGCCTGTTTTACGTCGGGTGCAAGGGATGGCATTGATGGTCTGTTTAATGGCACCTACTCTACAGTAGATCGATGACGAGCCAGTGCTGTAACCACCACCACCATCCCACCACAGACTCCTTAACAAGGCAAGGGACTGATAACGACATCCTCTCCTGTCGTCTATTTTCACTTTGCCGCGATATTTATAGCGCCAAGGCTGGCCAGGTCGTGTTATTAGTCCTGACGACACGTGCGATGAGTACCGGCCTTCCTCTCAAGTGTTGGGGGGTTAGGCGGGGGAAGAATAAGTCGATGCAGACCAGCGGGATAAAAATAGACTGAACGGTTCTGCTCGGCGTATTCCTTTGGTAAACAACAATAAAAAGGAGTCAAACACTTATACTGAAGAGAGTACCCACGAGGGTCAGTAGGTGAAAAGAAAGAAAGATGACAGACAAAAAAAAAGGATTAAACAAGCGAAAAAAAAACACTTTAAAATGTGCATTTACACCAAAGAAAGAAGGACGCAAATAAATATAGAGAGACAAAAATGGTGTCTTTCGAATATAGTCTCGATTCTTTTTTGTTCCAGAAACCACCTATGCGTCCTTATCTTCATTTGCGGGGAAAATCGTAGCTGTTTGTTTAAAAGCTATGCGTGGACAACGGGTGATCACTTATCGTGCCTGCAGTACATCTATATCCACGGTGCGCATGTCACACCTGTCATGAAGAATTGTCTAGGTTTCTAGGTCACCAGATAAACACCGCTCTACGAATTGGAACCGACGGAGAGCAGGGATGAGAACAGCTGAAGTCTTGGAGGCCAGACAGCAACATTGTTTACAGAATTCTGCGCAGACGACTCAAGAGTAAAATGCTCTTCTCCGTATTGTCATTTCGGGTAAGAGCGACTGACGCTGTTGTGCGATCGACGTTAACGCCCCACCAATATCTCAACAACAAAAACCATGCAGTATATTGCATTCATAAACTGGAACTGTTGTGGAAGTCGCGCTGATGTGATCCTCGAGTTAGTTCCTTGGCTGGTTAGCTGGTTTCTGTTTACATTGATCATTTTATTTTAGACCACTGCCTTCACCGGGGTGGGGGGGGGGGTATTTGTTGCTTAACGTCCAGCCGCAAACTA
>SMGT01013933.1:150746-165330 GCA_004794575.1 Lanistes nyassanus | reverse complement strand
TATATATAAATAACTGCAACATCTTAGTATAACATTAAACATAGACTTAAAAAGAACTCGAGAGTCGACCACAAGTAATGTACACGTAAGATATCAAATAGTTTCTACCTGAGTGTGGTAACTGTTTTTATTGTGCGCCTTAACAAATCTTTACGCGATAACCTCGCTCTTTCGAGCTCTTGATCTACTGACAATATGAAACAACGCCCACAACGCTGCCGCAAGCACATCTACCAGTTGACAGCTGCATCACCATCGCTGGATTTCCATGCATCTACTCTAAGGACAGCGCATGTCAAAAGAACAGAAAAACACACAGACAGACAGGCAGACAGGGAGGCAGAAAGGCATACATACATACATACATACATACATACATACATACATACATACATACATACATACATACATACATACATACATACATACATACATACATACAAGCAGAAAGGCAGACAGGCACCAGGCAGACAGAAAGACAGGCAAGCAGACAAACAGACTGAAAGGCAAACAGGCAGACAGACAGACAAACAGGCTGACAGACAGGCAGACAGAATGAAAGGCAAACAGGTAAACATACAGACAGGCAGGCAGGCAGACCGACCGACTGACAGACGGACGGACGGAGGGACGGACGGACGAGCAGACAGAAAGACAGTCAGGCGGACAGACAGACAGGCAGACAGGCAGGCAGGCAGGCAGAAAAGGTTTTGATCAACCGAGCTCGTGACATCTCCCTGAAGCTCCTCTCGTCTGAACAAGGCGCCCCGTCAACACATGCGTAAAAAGGTGTGTTGACGTCACCCGATGATTTTGACGTCAGCCTGATGTGGAGGACGTCAGCACCATGAAATCGTGTCTCGCACACCTGGAAGACACCGACATGAGTGAATCGGTTACATCCTTGCCTCTCCAAACTGGAGAGAGACGAGAGGAGTCGGTCATGACAGCATGAATCCGCGTTCCGCCTCAGGTAGGTGAGCGCATCTTGGTCTACCTGCCCCGCCGTCTGCCCGGAACTCGCGTTCCACAGATAACCGATAAAGTGTGCGCATGGTGTGTAGTCGCAGCTTTTGGCAGGCCATGTGTCGTCTAGCAAGTTACTTAACTCTTAGTCTTAGTTCTGGAAACAGAAATGTTTTTCTTCGTTGTAAGGCATTCTGGTTCCGATGTCTTCATTACGTGCACATGCATGCCCTTACATAAGAAGGATATGTGTATAAGTATTTTTTTTAATTTTGTCCCTATATGATTATATCCTTATATGCGCATGCTTGTGTTCATGAGAAATCTCTGCTATTCGCCTCGACCAGCGGTGTTTTTCGCACGTGTACACCTCGTGTACCAGAAAATATAGGCCACGAGCGAGAAATTGTCGATAATCGACACAGCTTGACAGAAATCATCTGGCGAAGGGGTTTAAATTAGGAGGGGGACCGAGAAAGGTAGACACCGCCGTTTGATTGATCCTTTCTTGAGTCACGTTGTGCGAGGAGCTCCCCCCTCAATGCTGTCGGCCCTCGCACGTTGCCGTGCTCCGAGACTCTACGTTTGTTTTGTTTACCTGATGAGGAGCCATCGGATTTGATTGGAGGTGGGCCTACACTTCCCTCCACAGCCGTACTCTTTCGAGAACGGGTGCGGCCTCACCCTGGGAATCTCTTTCGAGAGACCGGTGATCATTCTCATGTCATGAAGGTAAAGTTTTGATCCATTTTACAGCAAACACATTATAGTAGGCAGATACACAGCACTCACTCAAGTTAGATGCTGTATTCCTCTCTCTCCGTAAGCGCGTCTGTTCGGCCGCTACGTAGGTACATAAATAGGTCAGCAGGCTTAGGAAAAGCGAAACAAACACCAAAGTACAATACTCGAGAGCAGGAAGATATACTTAGTTAACCAAAGATATTGATAAACAGAACCACATACACTGGTCAAAAGCCAGCCGAGAGGACAGACTCGCAGATAGACACACAGACAGACACACAGGTAGGTAGGTAGGTAGGTACATACGTACGTCATACGTACATGTGTACACACATACAACTGTGTATTTTACAGAATCCACTGTAATTGTTTTCCTGGAAGCTTGCTTGCAAGTGAAGAGCTTGGTTCTAACTTTCCTGTACCTTTAATTCCTTGTACGGCCGCATACTACTAATGGTGTCTGCACATACTCTGATACGTGTATATGACTGCGTATTTTTTTGTATGCCTAATGTAAGGTCGGCATGCTGCAGCTGGTTACTCTACCTATAATTGATATATATATATAGCATCACAAGATACGCGAAAGGTTGTTTTAATGTCTTAGTGATACACGAGATACTGACTTACTGGTGCGCCGAGTCTGAATGCGCGGACCCCGTGAACCGTCCTTTTTATTGCTGCCCACTGTAAACTTCAGTCTTACTCAATGGGCGCAGTTAAGTGACTAGGGCCTGTTCCAGTCCTCTTTCTTTTGTTGCACATCATAGATCAATGTTGCTCACACACTGCCATTACTAAATTAACTGCGATTTCTCTGGTCATAAGGCGTTTTTAATAACATTAAGTTGGAGTCGAAGTCAAGTCAAATGTTATTTAACAGAGCCTTTACATGTTACAAGTACCAGCGTTGCCACTAATGCATCCAACTGTATATTTGTCTACAACCATCTGCGTAACGATTACATGACATTCAGCTGGCTACAGTGCAGCGACTGCCTCTTATCTGACACAAAGACAACACTTGTCGACACGGAAGATAATCTTCAAGAGATATGTACCCTGCAAGTTCAACCTGCCTCTATAGAGGAACACAACAGCGGCAAATATACTGCTCCGTAAAATATTGTTTGTACACAAAACATTCGCATAGCTTTTCAAGACCGATTCGACAAGCTTTCAAAAGCGCTGGCCCTGCAGTGTGAGGAGCACTTGTCAAAAACATTATTTGAATCTTCATTTAGATCTGAGCCCAAGATAGTTTGACATAATTATTATTGATAATAACGGCATATTATCAGATGAAGGAGCAGTACGTCATGTATCACGTTTGACTTCTTTGTGCCTCTTATTAAAACTCGCATGTACACTTGCACACACATACGTGCATACGCACAGGCACGTGTGCACGCTCTCATTCAATCTCTCAATTATAAATAAATCCATCCACGTCTCTAGCAAAACAGGAAGGCAGAAGCATTTTGGGAGGTATACTTTCCACGCCCCAAAAAATCCTTATTTATAAAGACAGTCTTTAAAACCGACACATCGCCAAGGAATATAAGTACTATGCCTCGTTTGTAGGAACCTCCGTTTAGTTGAAGAGAAATTTGGTAACTGTTAGAAAAGAGTTTCAAAAGTCACTGGTTTTATTTGAAACTGTAGCCTATTTAAACACTGTATTATGTCGATACAAGATTTGACTGATCCATCGGTTATTTTTCAGGGCGGGAACCCGGTCTCTTTACGTTTTCAACTGCTTGACGTCATCAGTTGAAATATTGACTTTCTTTTGACTGTGTAAATCAGGTATCTACACCAGCCTGTACACACCTTTACTGGGGTGCGCCTTTTCATCTGAGCTTGAACACGAAGGCTGATTTTTTTTCTAGGTAACTTAGCAATCCTTGTGTGTGTCCCTATGCGGATGTATTCGAAGCAGAATATTTTACTGATAAGAACTAAAGCAGATTATATAAGCAGAAGATGCAATAATATTTTTAAAGAACAGCTACCTGCTGAGAGTCCATAAAGCTGTCTTTTCGAAACGAGTGCAACAGTTGTCTAAAATATTGACAAGGAAGCTCACGGTTAGGTTATTTATTTATAAATCCCTTCGAACAGAAAACTATATGCTTCAGCCAATATCAGCGAAGTTCGCCATCTGGCGGCATAGCTAGATTTATAGAGAGAGAAAAAAAATTCTACCGAGATGATCCCACCTTCACATAAACTCATCGTGCCCTGAATAAGGCTTACAAAAAGCCAGGGTTGGGTTGCATGAAAATTCGCATCTCCTCTTCCGGTCCTAGAGAGGTGCTAAGTCTCGGTCACTATGCGTTATTTTACTTACATTTTTACGTATCATCAGGAGACAGAAACTCCCATGCAACCCTGGCCAGGTCCAGGACAAAAAACCCACAGTCAGCTGTCCATATGAACCAGATGTATTTTCGTAAGCAAGAACCATGTCTGTGAGATGGGAATCGTTGTCATGGGATGGGAGTGAAGTGGGGGAGTGTCGGCGGACAGAGCCAGCAACCTGTCGCACCAAAAACGCCGACGCACACCTGCTTCAGACTGTGCAATGTTACCTGAACTCAGGTGTACAGTAGATAATCTTTAATCATTGATCACTCCAGGAGAGTAGAAAGCACACGCGAGGTGTTCCGATCGACTTGTTTATGCCAGGATACAGCATGGGTGTGAGCCACGTCATGGGTTAGTGGTCAAAGTAACCAAACTGCGTGCAGCAGGTTGGTGGTTTAGTTATTTTCCGAGCAGCTGACACAACTCCGACAAAAATGATGCTGTATACAAGTAAACTGGCTAATGATCCAAAATAATCGTATTACTTTCGTGGTCTCAAAATATGTAAGTAGAGTGCCTGTGTGCCTCGTCCGCGCGAAGTGTGCATGAAATGTGTTCTCGCGCGTTAAGAATCTACATTTATTATTATTATTATTATTATTATTATTATTATTATTATTATTATTATTATTATAAGTAAAAAAATTGCTATCTACAAATTGCCATTTCAGCTTCATCGTACATCGTACATCAAACAGGGTACCACTTTAAGTGCAGAAAAAATCTGTTGGTTTGTTTGACAAATTAATACTCCAATAGGCGTGCATTGTGTTAGCCGTGCTGTTGACATCTGCTAGCAAATTCATCCTAGTGTAAACAATACGCGTACACAAAGTACCGGCCTGATGCTGTCCTAATCCCAGTCTTGGTCCTTTCAATCAGACTGGGGGCTGCTGTCTGTCTCTGTCTGTCTGTCTGTCTGTCTGTCTGTCTGTCTGTCTGTCTGTCTGTCTGTCCCCTCTATGTCTACTGCATGCTTGTGAGAATCCACACACAATAAGAGTGTGCACGATGTGACTGTGCGTGCGTGCGTGCGTGCGTGCGTGCGTGCGTGCGTGCGTGCGTGGGTATATATGTGCGCATGTCTGTCTTTGAGTCTGTGCGCACCCAAAGTGTGATGTTTAGTGCGTCCTTGTCCCTTGACGTCACAAGCCATCTGCAAGCCGCCAGCTGTCTCTTGCACAACTGGGGCTGTGCTTTATGCCAGTCTCACACTGTCCGACTAATTTGAAGGAAATCACTTCTAAAGAGCTTAATCCACCCTTCCGCAGCATCGAATTTATACGATTTCTATAGATATGTTTCCAATGTATGTTCTATACGACGCAAACAAAAAATTTAAATCCGTTCTGACAAGATGACATCACTTTGTGTATCACCGCAGTTTTTGTTCATTTATCTAAACCAGACCATGTAAAGCCAGACTTACATGACAACCACGTACTTGACAAGATAATTAATGTCGCTGTTTGGAAGTCACTGTGCGTGATTACGGACAAAAACAATCTCTTGGCGTGACGTCTTCTTGTGAGTAATTACGGTGATCACTAATGAAAACCTCATAGGAAAGGCTGTACTGATGTGACGTTTTTCCGCGAGATCGTTGGAGAAGACCACTTAGGTGTTGATCTCGAGTGAGATCTCACACGTTTTTGTTTTTCTTCCCCCCTCCCCCCCCCACACACACACCCACACACCCACACACTTCAGGGTCTTCTTGCAGTACCACCCGTCCTTAACTGCATCCGCAGCAATAGGCTCCTGCACAGCAGCGGAGCTCAGCCACCAATCCTAACCCAGCGACTGTCCCGCTCACAGGAGAAGACAAAGTCCCGCTTGAGCCAGTGAAGCGTGTAAACGTCCCATGTGCACGAGATCGAAGCCTCCCCCCTCCCCACCGGCACCCGACCCAGCTGGTTAGGTGTGATGTGACTCCCAGTCAACTTATCGTTAATCGATGTGGCGTAATGTTATAAAAGCCACGCACGAGCGGGCTCGTTTCGGCGGGTGCTGAGAGAACAGATTAGCGGAGTGCTGGGCTGAGAGTGAAAGAACACAGGAAACAGCAGAAACTCACGTAATATAATGACGTCACTCAGACGCAGGATAGAGCTCGAACATAGACGTCTCATTTTTTTAATACCCGCTGTTAAACCGCAGCGAGCGCGCACATACATCCGTGCACATACACACATACCTCCGTGTATGTATAAAAACCTGGACGGTAGATACGTTATACCTACAAATAGAGAAAGCCATACACAGACACCTGTACACCTACATAACGACACTTTTGGGCATTCCGCCAAGACAGCGTCATCAGACGCCATATTGCGAAAACAATATTGGGCGGGAAGTGACATGAACTCTTAGTTCACATTCTTACTCCCGCAGTGACAAGAAATTCGACAGGACCAATCCTAGTTGTTTGCCGAGGCCACATACACCCACGTGTTTGCTAAAAATGCAGTCTGTGAATGATACTGGGGACGAACTGTCGCCTTCAAGCAGCAGCTGTTTTCTTTAAAACGGAGATGTATGATGGAGGTTGACAGTGCTTCGTGTCAAAACTCTGGACAAAGTCTCAGGAACTGCCAGCTGTATGTCCGTGTTCAGTCCAACATCTTACCGGGTCGGACTCACTCTTCGGTGCAAAAAAGATCCCATGACCTGGCAACATTTGAAAAAAAAAAGATTCAATGAGCTGGTAGACTTTAAAAAAGAGAGCTCGTGACCTGGTAGTAATTTTTAAAATCCCACGACATGGTAATATTTGAAAAATGAGGTCCCTGCCCTGGTAGAAATTTTGTTCATTAAAAATATCCCATGACTTGGTAAAATTGAAAGAAGACAAAGATGCGTATACATCAGAAACATGTCATATCAGCCTTTTTGGGGAGTAAACACGACAGTGTGGGTTAAACATGTAACTGCGTTATGAGCTTAAAAAACTGGAACCAATCAAAATACAGTTTTACATAAAATATGCTAATCGCTTAGGGTCACCACTGAAAACGCTCCAATTTCCTTGAAGTTCATAGTGCCTATAAACCCACCCACCCCATTCCCTAACCCCACAGTCACACCCACCCCTAGCCCCCAGCCTAACCCCCACAACTTACCCTTCCCCTAAGCCCCTCTCCTCCCGAAACATCCCCCTCCTCCCCCCCCCGCCCCCGGAAAGGCCTGAGAAATATAGCTCGCCATTTCATTGGCTCCTCTTTTCACACATCCGAAATAGAAGTCCAGTGAATTAGAGCTTTCACGTGCTGTTATGACTGTTCGCCTACCGGAAAATGTATGCATCGTGGCTGCTCCCTTTCGAGTCGTCTCCCCCTGTTCTGTAGGTTATTGTGTAGCTACAGGCAGAGACTGAAGTGGGAACAGCGATCGCCGTTCACGCGTACAGTTTGCCGCGAGCAAGGCACAGCGTCTGAAACACTAAAGTTCTTCCCCGGAGCCCAATGAAACGCGTGACTCGTCGGCCGGTTGAGGTTGTCGCTGTTTTGGCTTCGCATCCTCCAGCCACCCTTCACTGTTGTGAACCCGATTGCGCTACTTGTCTCTACCTGTTACCAAGTGCGAGTAACAATCATAGGATTCATAGGCAACAGTCTGTAATAACTTTTTGTATCTGATATTTGTTGCAGGACGCGTGAGGCAAGGATGCCCAGCCAAGGGCACGCAAGGAGTCCACCCAACGTACGAGCTGTTCGCTTCTGGCAGGTAGCCTTACAAGCTGCCTGTAAAGGCTGACACGCCATCCTTTTCAGACAAAAACTTCTCTGTTCTTAAAGGAAAGCTTAACCTTAGAAGTAACCTGTCTTGAATTGATGAATATTTATGCTGTGAGTCTTTTTAACCCTAAATTTCAAGCTACAAAAGAACTGTTCACTTACAACCCAGCTTTTAATGCCGCTCATCGGCCTTACATGGAAGGCGCCATGTTGCCTTGATGAGTGACGTCAGTTACCCGGGCAGGGAGAAAGCTACTGCAGCCCGCAGCCGATAGCGCTCAAAGCAACGTCACAGATATCGGGCAGACGCTTTTACAGCTGAACGCAGCACCGTGCTGACACCATACTACTCGAGCCGGTCACATACATTTAAACTTTATAAACTCTTTTCTTGTAAAAACAAAAGTGTATTGACCAAAGTAGTGAACTTTGTTAAAATACTTCTTAGTAGAGTGCATTAATGAATAGATGAATAGGTGCCTATGTTTTTGCGCGTGGGTACGTCTGCGTGCGTGATTGAGCGTGTTATTTGTGTGTTTATGAATCATTGAGTTTATTTATCAATATATGTATATTCTAATGTCAGATGAACTAAGATTGACGTGTTCTTTGACATTATTTTTTCTTCTGAATACCACCTGAGGGTAAAAAAATTAAGAAACTTGACTTGTTAGTGACATCACTCTCAGCTGTAATCATCTGTTCTCACTCTCAGGCGCAGCTTCCGTCCAGTCTAGCCTTACTGCAATGCCTTTTCGTCGGCACACTTTGTATTGATAATTCTCGGAATGGCTCCTTTCTTTAACTTTTTCTTAAAAGTCTTGAAGCTAAGCGAAGCAGCCACATCATTTTCGTAGGTGCCTTCAAAGCACTCCGTCGTAAAATGGTCCTGGCACACGAGGTGCGATTTGTGCCATTTATACTCTTACGCATGACGAGGCGACTTGGCGTTCTTTAAATTTTCAAGCCACTTTTTACATAGTGCATAGCAATCTTTTGATTTTGCTGGATTCGGTATCCCAAAAAACTTTTGTGGCTTCCGTCTACATTAAACGATTTGCACTGTTTGTTGAAACAGCCGAACGCTTTGCACTGTGGCATGTTGAATGCTTCTGGAGAACTGACGTCAGCAGCGATATTTTGCTTTCATTTGCGAAAGAGTACCACAACATGGCGACGTCCGTGTGCCATTATTTACCGAAATTAAAACGTGGATTGTATGGAAATAGTACCGATACAGCTTGAAATTTATGGTTGACAAGACTCACAATATCAATATCTATGAATTCATCTCAAGTTGCGTCTAGGGTTAAGCTTTCCTTTAACTGATCAATGCCAACACGCAGCAAGTGAATGATCAAGTTTGACCAAATAGTGATTGAACACTTGGCATCAAGAGCGTACGGGTAGAACTAGTGATGTGTTAGACGTTAAATTGAATGTGGTTACTAAAGACATGCGCTAATGGTCAGAACGCTGGTAACAGGCCAGAACTAAAACAAGATTTTAGCGGAATCTCCTGGTCTTAAGGATGAGAGGAACTTCGAGATACAATTTTAAAACATTTTGTACATACTCCCGCTATCTGCCTGCCTGTCCGTCCGTCCGTCCGTCCGTCCGTCCGTCCGTCCGTCCGTCCGTCCGTCCGTCCGTCCGTCCGTCTGTCTGTCTGTCTGTCTGTATGCGTGCTTGCTTGCTTGCCTGTAGTTCTTATCCTCAACACAGCACGCACGCACCCACATGCATTACACATATACAAACGCTCACACCGATCTACATTCATATAACGCAAGCAACAACTGCAGGCATGTAGCACAGGAACAGCTGCAAATCAGGATAGGTAAGTTCCAAAATTCTCACTAGCTCCACGGACAAGTAACTTCTGAAGTTCTCTCGGCCAGTTAATTTTTCCACAAGCCCAGGTGTTGTTTTGTGATTGCTGATGCTCTCTCTCTCTCTCTCTTGGGGGAGATAGCTAAGTAATACGCTTTTAATACTTACTCCTGCAGCCACTGAAAAATCAGACTTTCAGTGGGCTAGTAATTTATGATTTGTAATGATCTTACAACATTTCTGGTGGGCACGGGCTACTGGACCACAAGTATTACTCCATCCCTGGTGCAACCGTTAACAGAACAACAGAGTGCCATCATCAGAGATTAGATTATGTGGTTCAGACACTGACGTGGCCGATGTTGTGGTTGTTGTCAACAGTCAAAGGACGCCCCGCCGAGTACGGTCAGCTTACGAGCGGATGGAAGGCGGCACGGCGGCGGCGGCGGCGCGGCACCGCGTCTTCCTGCTGCCCACCATGGAGGGCCTGCCGCCCCCCAGCTGCCGGGTGCAGCAGCTGTACGAGGACGAGCCGGCCCACCCCAGCGCCAGCGTGCTTGGCACGCCCTCCACCATTGTGGGCAAGCGGGTGGACAGCGTGTGGGCCCACCACCTGCCCAAACCGTCGTCAGCGCACTCCTCCCACACTGTCACCTCCACCAACTCCTTGCTCCATCGTCAAGTGCCTAAGGTTGTCGTCAGACGAGGGTTTGGAGGCGAGGGGAATGACGAGGGTGTAGGGAAAGGGGGGGGGGGCTGGGGTTCGGGTGACGATAAAATGTATTGGATTGGGACGGAGATGACAGCGAGGGGAGAAGGAGTATGATGAAGTGTTCCACCCTGTAGGTTCGTGTAACACTGTCCAGTCACGTGCAGTTACGCATTTACGCATCATGTACGTCTTTACCTTCTTTGCACGAACGCACTCTTTTTGACAAAGGTAGGACGATAACAGCAATCTTATCATCGTCTTCCCCATAACAACCGTTGCAAATACCACCAATAAATCTACTGACCTGCACCTTTTTATTGAAACCTCTGGGTACTCTGTTTTTAAGAGTCAAAAACTAAAAACTAAAAACCTCAAAAGTATCATAAAATAGTTGCCTAATTTATGGGCATGTCCAATGGTCTTTTAAATTAAAAAAATATATGTGTGTGTGTGTGTGTGTGACTTTGCACATAGTTTGGCTGTCTCCAATTGGGGAGCAAGACCAGATCTGCTGACTGAACGTCTGTTGTGCTGAGAACTGGAGGGCACAGTGACCCTCAAACCACTTACACGCCGATAAGCCTCCTCAGCAGTAGTATGACAGTCTCTGTGCTTGGCGCAAAAAAATGAGGCACCATGCTGGGCACATGTGGCTTAATCAAGTCGTTTAAAACAGTCGCATAGTGCAAACCCAGACCCGTGCAACTTTCGTCTAATTTTGATGAAGGATTTCTCCCCAGCAAACTTTTCCTTTCTGAAATTGTAGGCAAAAAAGGTGCTTATAGAGAAAATGCGATGCATTCTTGTTAAACTATCTTTTGTGGACATGGCTGGACTAGTCTATTAAGACTACTTTCAGTGGACTTTAGTCGCACCGTGTAGGGCGGCCATTAGCAGGAACTTATTGGCTCGAGCTTGACTTACAACCCGTAAGCGGTCAGAAGCACGACGTGACGTCAGAGTGCATTGTTATGACACCTGTGGGGAGTCCGGTCAACTGTGGTTGGGCGCTGGAGGCGCGACGAGGTATGTCATAAAGGCGTATAGGAATCACGAGCAAAGCGAAACTTTCGTGGTTCTGTAAGACATCCCTTGTGGCCCCTCCCAACCCTAGTCGATGGGTACTGCCAGTGGAACTCGCAAAAGCGTGCCCGCCGCGAGTCTGAAATTCCCAACGACCTGGGGCGCGCATGCGCAGATCATCTCTCTTCCCGATTAACTTAAGCTAGCGGACTTGTGCTTAAATTTATACATGAAAACAGAAATCGTGCCTAACATCAAACCTAACCCTACCCATTACCCTCATCCTCCTAAAAAAAAAATCGTGACCTAATACGGGTATCGAAGCAGCTACTTTGAACTGTAAAGCCACGCCTTTACCACTTAGCTACCGATCACCAGAAACTGATCTCTTCATTGTATAACTATAAGAAGTGACGCTGTTGTGGTTAGCAGCCTGCACGCGCATGCGCAGCACACATGACACAACGCGCATGCGTGCCCCAAGTCGGTGGGAATTGCAGATTGGCTGCCCGGCCTCGCTTGCGGCCAGTGAATGTCCGTCCGTTTGCCCACAGCCCAAGGTGAGCCACCGCACAGCCTCGGCCTTGAAGACGTCCTCCTTGTCCTCCCCCGCGACTGTGATGGGGCGCAAAGTGACCTCCAGCCAGCCCATCGCCTCCATCTCCTCCCTCACTCAGCGCCTGCGCAGCGACGACGGCGACCGCGCGCGCACCCTCGCCACCACCTCCCGCTCCACCACCAGCGCCCGCTGCCTCCGAAGCGCCAGCAAAGCGCCGCGACTGTCAGGGGAGGACGCGGCCAAGAACTACCCGGACAAGCTCACAGAGTGGGAGAAGACGGAAATCGCCGACTTCAGGTCAGAGGGGTGTCCGTGCGGAAAGTCCTGGGTGCGAGAGTCCTGGGTGGGCGTGCAGCTGCACTCGGTCGTCTGCCGGACTGGCGAGGGCGACTCAAAGCGGAGCAGGTCACGACACGCGAGTTCCCGGCAGGCGACGAGTCGTGATGCAGTTGCACACCACGTAGTCGTGCTGGCTCCCAGAAAATTCTGATGCGACATGTTCTAAAGATGCACGTCTTTGTTTCTTGAAATTCTGCCAGGACACGTGATCTCTTTTTCTGGAGGAGGAATGTGGTGTGATTCAATTTAGGACAGCGCGGTTGTTTTAGCGTTACCAGTTGTCCACAGAACATTGTTTACACTTTCTCTTTCTCAGTCTCTGACTGTCTCTCTGTCTGTCTATGTCTGTCTCTCTCTCTCTCTTTCCTTCTCTCTCCTGTATTCGGACATTGCACTGATGTTCGGAAAGTGCTGTTGCAAAGTGAAAAACGCTTGCGCTAACATAAAGTCCGCCACCAGTTTCTTTTTCTTTTTTCTCTTATTTTTTCCTTTTCCAATCTGTCTCTCTGTCTTCGTGTGTTTATCGTTTTCCCCATGTGCAGTTCAAGAAAATCCCGTTCATTCATCTGTCAGTGTGACCTGTTCCTGTCCCATCTCATCCATGTTTATCCCTGTCTCCTTAATAAATACGAGGCCTTTTCGAGAGACAAACGGAAAGACATGCAGACGGAGGGGGAAAGAGGCGGGGAAGACGGACAAAAGGGGGATTCCCCCTACCCTACCAAAACTAATAAACGTGCTTCTGGACCGAAGTGCCTTCTGTACGGTTTCGATGAAATTATGTACTGGTATTTCTCGTTCTGATTATTCTAGGCGTAACGTCTGAGCCAGACCCTACGTTGTTGTGTCACACAGCGCGTTGTCTCTGCTCGCAGGGCCGTCTACTTCCTGGGCAGCAACACCGCCAAGAAGGCCGCGCAGGCGGAGGGAGTGAAAAACAATGGCTTCGATGATGCTGACGGCTTTTACATCTGCAAGCCGCGCGACCACCTGCTGTATCGGTACGAGCTGCAAGACTTGCTAGGGAAAGGCACTTTCGGACAGGTGAGCGGTTGGGGGCAGTTAGCAATTGTCCGTGGTCGTGTATGCTTTCTTGTGCGAGGGTGTGTGTGTGTGTGTGTGCTAGTGCGTTCGGGAATTCTTGGAATGAATCCCAGTCCGTGGACTATTATACCTTTAATGTGTGCGTGTCATGAAATACGATGGTTTGGTTTAGGAGGTTCAAACCCGTGCCACCACTTAGGGCATGTGGGGAGATGCTGTTCTATCTCTAAGCTATGCACTGAGCATCCATCAATCGATAGCTGCATTAAGACGGGCAAAGCAGAGAGGCATTCGAATGTTCAGGAGATCGAATGGAATCTGCACTATGTTTAACTCCAGGATACAATTCCTTGGCAACTCCTGGGTTCGAACCCGCACCTTTGATATGCGAGTCCGATGTTCTATCGAACAAGTTCTCCAAGCCCTGTCGGACACGGTAACTGTGTCATTTGTCGTGACCGCGTACAAACAACGCTCGGATGCCGTTGTTACTTTTCTGTTAATCGCTTTACATGCTGTAGCGGAGCGGGTTCGCTCCTGTAAACTTTCTTCTCTCTCTCTCTCTCTCACTCCAAACCAAACATGTTTATTGGAGGCCACCGCTGCTGCTGCACGCCTTCGGGTCGCTCTGCGAGCCTGCCCGTTCCGATCTGCTCGCTCGTGCTCTGCCTACATGGTTCGTCTCCCCATTGCACTCTGCCCTTCATCTTCCTTTTGTCCGGTCCATACCCTGCTTTTACCGGGTGCGAGCGAGCCACAACGAAGGCATTACCAGCTACACCAGCAGCCAGCGGGTGGAAGTGCGGAGCGTAGCACAATTTGTGTTTCTTACACGCACAAGACTTAAGATTAAAAATACAAAGAATATATGCACACGAACATGAAAATATGCGATCAATAGAGTGCGCTCTGCTCTTCCTGTAATTGTTAAGGAAAGTTGAGTAGAGTGAGAAAGAAATAAAGATAATTATGTTAAAACTCAGTTAAACTAGCTAATGTGAATAGAAAAAGATAAGAAATATGCCTAAAACCTAACCTAATCTATTAAGACATTTGATGAGTTTAGTATCTACTGAAAGAGTAATTCGAGTAGAATCCGAATATGTTAGTTGTTAGTATCTGCAACTATCCTAGAATGATATAGAAACGTTTAAAGAGAGTGAGCCTAGCACAGCACGCGGTAAAAGGACACAGTGCCTCACAGCCACTGTTCGCTGGGCACCACTCGAGCTGGGCACACCCCCCCCCCCCCCCCCC
>SMGT01013933.1:134052-150725 GCA_004794575.1 Lanistes nyassanus | reverse complement strand
CCCCCCCCCCCCCGGCGACGCTGTGGCTGTGAGCGTGGTGGCCAAAACCGTCTCCGTGATGGCTGCCACCCATCACAATGCGTTGCAAATTACCGCGCGACGAAATACTTGATGCATCTCTAGATCTCTTTCAACAATTTTCGACCATCGGCCGAAATGGTCTTGCACGATTAGTAGCTTTCAGCCAGCATCACAGCTTTCACTAAATTACAGCCATTATCAGGAAATCTTGATGCAGGATGTGGATAATGACGCCAGCAAATGGAAAACCGAGGGTTGGGGAAAGGTAATTATCCTTTTGTTGTGCTAACGATAAAGGCCATAGCACACGAGGAGTTTCCCGCACAGCCTGCTGTATGCTTACCATACAACTGCAATCCGCTAGTCAACGGGTGTTCACGACTCAGCCCTCCCCTCACCTCCCCTTCTCCCCGCCCACACCACCACTCTTTCGGACGTGGTACATCGGTGAGCGTGAAATGTGCCAGTGAAACTGCTGGTGTGCTATCGCCGTGTGGGGGAAGCGCGTTCTTGTCGCCTGCTTGACGACCACTGCACACAGCTCACTGCACGTGCTGCCTGCCGCAGGTGGTGCGGGCCGTAGACCACAAGACCCACACAGTGGTGGCCATCAAGATCGTGAAGAACGAGCGGCCCTTCCTGCGCCAGGCGCGCGAGGAGATCCGTATCCTTGAGGCTCTGCGCAAGCAGGACAAGAACGACAACCACAACATCGTGCACATCCTGGACAGCTTCACCTTCCGCGGCCACGTGTGCATCGCCTTCGAGATGCTGGGCATCACCCTGCATCAGGTACTGGCGGGGGACACGCCTGGGGTGGGCAGGCATGGCGACGGGGGTTGATGGGGGGTGGGGGGTCTGGGCTCGGCTGCCGGGTTAGAACAGCAGTGCGAATGACCATACGGGTACAGTGGGCAGCAGACTTGGGATGGAGTGGCTGGCTATTTCAGAATAAATGGCAACAAAAGTAGACCTGAGTCTCCACAGAAGCAGCGGTGCGCTCCTGGAAAGTACAAGGATTGTGTCTACAGAGGTAGGGCTAGTTCACTAAAAACAACCGCGAGTGTTGTGTCTACAGAAGTAGTGTTGGTGGGCTGGTTTATTGTTGAACGTCATGTCACCCAACAAGACTGTGTCACGATGGAAGGAGAGAAGAGGGTGATAGGGGAGGAAGGGGGAATGCTGGGCACCCAGAGAAAACTGCCGACAAACATCCCTGTAAACAGATGCTACATGCAACAAAAGCAAGTGTGTCAGAGAGGGGTCCTGAACCCATGGCCCTCTGTGTCATGCCAAACACGTCCTACCGCATGATGCGCACCGCCATGGTAAAGCCAGGGATACGTTGCCGAAGAAGTAGAACCAGTAGCAAAAGGACGATTTTATTGCCCCCCCCCCCCAGTTTTAGAAATAAGTATCTCCTGTTGAACTAAGTTCTTTAATTCATTTTGCACGTGCCTCGGTCTTGAATCCCCACGTCCGACAAGAGCGGCCGTGTTGTCTAAGAACCACACCTGCTGTGAATTCAGGTGCTGAAGAAAACACGGGGCCAGGGCTTTGGGCTAAACAAGGTGCAGCGAATGGCGCGGGCCCTGCTGCGTTGCCTGGAGATGCTGCACCGGAACAACATCGTGCACTGCGACCTCAAGCCCGAGAACATCATGCTGCGACGTCCACTCACCAATTCCGGCGGGTGCCCTACTGACATCAGCATCAAGGTCTGGCGACACGAGGGTAGCTTTATCTGTGACCTTCACCCCTTTTGACTGACAGATTCCCCCTTAACTGACATGTTTTCGTGCTGCTGATTGACAGCTTTGCCCATCGTTAAAACTTTCCCGTTACTGGGATGGCTTTCATGAGGGTTCTTATCTCATGTTCGTACGTAAAGGTGTACTCAAAATACACGGCGAATGGTGCTTACGACCACCCTTATGACCGGAAGAGCAGCTACAAAGGCTCGGTCAAGCCAAGTCTGGCCTGTACCTTTTAAGAAATAGGTATAACTGTGTAAGTTGAAACCGCTTAAACAAAAAAAAAGTGTTTTAAAAATAATTAGTTCAAGAAACAATCATTCACAAAGAATGTTAAATGGATGGAAGTAAACAATTTGTCAATATCAGTGTTCGTAATTCCGCTGAAACTAACCCTTTATTGCTAAAACTAACTCAATTTTAGCAAAGTAGAATGCACATTCATCCGGTTAAGCATGTCTTTAAAGAGGTCATTATTTAACTTTATAAATATTATTCATATTTGGTCGATGGAATGCAAATTTAAAATAAAAGGAAATTAATAAGAAAATAAGAAGTTTTCTGCGATTCTGTGTTGCATGGGCGATCTTATCTCTTGTTCATACGTAAAGGCAATGGGTGAAACTTTTCCAGAATGAAAACTCTGAACTGAATGTCGGCAATTTCACATGACCATACAGTTCTGACACGGTCATAGGTGCTTATTAATATTATCAATATAGAACATTAAAACAATAAAAGTTAATATACACGTGTATTTAATTCAACTTACGCAATTTCTTGGTGGGTATTCTACCCTTCCTATAATGCATGGAAGCATATTACAAACATGATATACACAGCCACGAACATTCTGGCTATTCAGAAATTTCGAATGTGGGTAATCGCGAGATTTGGAAATCCTAATGTATTCAGGAGAGTTTCAACCTTGTAAATGTAAGCGTAAAATACACAAGACAGGCTTTACAGTCGCTATTATGGGGGGGGGGGAGGCTCGCAACGAGCTCTTATGCAACGCGCCCCTGGATCACAGTTTTACCCAAACATTCATCAGCCTGCACTCTAGGATTACCGTCATAAATTAATCATCCGGTTTATTTGTTTTGTTTTGTTTTTGTTTTTTTTTGTTGTTTGTTTTGCTGCCGTTGACAGGTCATCGACTTTGGCTCTAGCTGCTACGAACAGCAGCAGATATACACCTACATTCAGTCTCGCTACTACCGTGCCCCGGAAGTGATCATGGGCTTGCGCTACGGCTGTGCTATCGACATGTGGAGCCTGGCTTGTGTGCTAGGGGAGATAATCACCACGAAGCCTCTCTTCGCGGGCGAAGACGAGTTTGACCAGCTGGCGAGCGTCATGGAGGTGAGTAGAGTTCGAGGGTGTTGGTTCTCTTGTTACAGCACCATGCATATCAAGTGTAGGGTAAAAAAAAAAGCAGATATGGAGGAGAAACTATGGAGGCTGAAAAGCTGGACGAGTCGGCAAGGATGGGACAGGAGACAGCTGGGGGAGTGGCGGAGGAAGTTGAAGGGTGATGTGGCGGTCTTAATACTGTGCAAGTGGCTTCGGCCTTACGTACCACAGCGGGGATATGATGTGATGAGGATCTGTTTGTAACATGGTCGAGGAGCGGTAGCGGGTCTGTTACTTTCTTAATTGTGGAATGGCTCTATCATCCCTCCACTCTGGACACAGCAACACAAGACGTCCTCACAGCTACATGGAAACTTTTATTTTCCCTCACGTCACTGTGAGAGCACAGCAGCTAAAGAACGAGCGACTGACTCGAAGCTCGCACTCTGAATGTATGCACTACTCCAATCAACTCTGACTGAACTGGTCGCGTCTCGCTCTTGTTACCCACGCTCCCCGCACATTGTCGCTGACCTTTCGCTCTCGCCTCCCGCTGACCCTCGGCCCTGACCACCTTATGACTCTAAGTTGCCCTACCGTTCACTGGGGAAGCCTGGTCGCACCTAGATTACGTCAAAGGGTTACGGTGGCCTCGGACAGTGAGTCCTTGGCCCTTCCCTGCACAGATACCCTTTGTTTCCCACTCTTGAGTAACAGACGACCAGTAAGGTGCAAGATGCTGCTATCCACGCCGTGCCGACTAACAGGGAGTTCAGGGGCCGGTCGAGCGGACGCCAGGGTGTTACGTAACCACCACCCGGCTACATGTTACTAAAATATACACTGAAACATCTGCCAGACTGATAATTGCAAGATGGGCATGCAGAGAGGCAGTTTAGTGTTCAGGAAGAATGAGAGAGGGGTGGGGGAGAATAGAAGCGAAGGTATTGCAAGTACCCCGCAGAATATGTTGTACTTAGCGTGTGAAAGTTGACCGTCTCTGATCTCCGTCCTGTCCATCCAGGTGAGAGGCGTTCCCCCGCGCAGCCTGCTGGACCGCTGCAAGCGGGCAGAGAAGTTCTTCAACTCCCAGGGCCAGCCCCGCTACTGCATGAAGCCCGCGGGGAGCGACAAGCAGCGCGGTCCTCCCATGAGCCTGCAGCTGTCCTCGCTCCTCAGGAACTGCGAGGTGAATGACCAGGACAAACGGGGTGCACGGGCGTTCGTGGTCCGATTTCCGCAAGTACAGGTTGATGGGAAATCCACGTGCAAAATCCGCTCAGATAAACGGAGGACCCGTTCACCTGTTAACCACCTGCTTCCTTCTCCTTTTTTTATTTCTTTCTTTCCCCTCTCTTTTTTCTACTTTTTTCTTCGCGCTCCCTCTCTCTCTCTCTCTCTCTCTTTCCTTTTTTTCCTTCCCCCTGTTTCTCTTTCCTTCTTTTTGTGCCACAGGTACTGAAGCCGGAGATTCTCCAAACGGCTCACACGAGGTCAAAGTGCTCGGCATGCCATTTATTTACTTATTTGCACAGGACACTGTTTTCTTGGATTTCATGCGTCGTGCGCTGACCTGGGACCCCTCCATTCGCCTTACGGCCCCTGACGCCCTACAACACCCATGGGTGACGCGAAGCAGCACGCAGCACTCACGGTCGCTGATGGTCGGTGACGTTCTCAGTCCGAAGTCAAAGGTACGCACCCAGACCTTATGCCTTTTCGTGCAGCTGGGCTCAGTCCTGCGGGGGGTGGAGGGGGGAGCTGGTCCAAGAGGCGGCTCTACCAGGTCGAAGGAAACCGGCCGTTATGTAGCCTGTATGGCTAGAGCCAGCTGTCTTTGGTGTCTGCTCCAAAGCTTTCTTGCAGTTCCCATCAAGATCCCCTCCCTCCCGCCCCCCGCCCCTCCACCACCACTACCCGAACAACCTCTGTTCGATGAGTACTTACTAAAATGTGTCCATAATTTCCTTAGTATACCTTTGAACTCGCTGTTTTGCACCAGACGTTCCATGATCTTGTGGGACCATGTCAGCCCGAATAAAAGGTCAAGTGCTGACCTCAGCTGGCTAAGCTCACTGTGACTAGTACATCTGGCTGTACTTCTCGAATCTAGGCTTCGTTGCCTGGAAGGGACAGCTCAACGCACAGTTGAATTTTGGATGTTGTCAGGGTTTATTCCACATGCAATGTTGACTTACCACAAAGACCATTGCACCTGGTTGTATCCTCAATTTCTAAAGGTTTTCTATCACGCTCTTACGTATTATTTTTACTTACTCACAGATCAACACACCTATAGTTATATTTTCGATCTGTTAGGGTTGTTTTTCAGTATCGCATGAACTTAGCGGCTGATGCTGCTTTCGTGTTGCCCCTCCGCAGGACAAGATGCGCTCGGAATCAGCCAACGATGGCGCTCGGCCAACCGCCGCAGACGGCGCCACCAACACTGACATCGTAGCCACCCTGCCCCCGTCCGCGAAGACCCACAGCCGTGGACGCAATCCCCAAGAGAGATCTGTGCTGACGAGGGTCTAGCCGCCAGTTTCCAGGCTCGTCCCCACACCCTGCTCTTCGTGCTGTAAACCCCACCTCGGCGAAAGATCTCTCAGCAACGTCAAGAGTGTCTAGTCCATACCTACAGACGCCCGAAAGTCTTTCTCCGGAAGCTGAAAGGAATCTTGCTCTCCATCTTTGTTGTCAAAAAAACCTCTGTCGTAGCGCATGTTGCTGGACAGAGGGGCTGTTTCTGTGAAAAACCATCTTGGGCCAGGAATCAGCAGGTGTCGGTCGCTCCGCGAGTTACAGTTGACCTTGAGGATGTCCTCATCCCTCTGGGTCACCGACTGCCTTTCCCCTCCCAACACATGCTGTCCATTGCAGCTGTATATCCTTGGCCTGACCAAACCACCAGTGCAAGTGGAGAATCCAGGCACACTTCCAGAGACCACTCGACTTTTCACAGGCTAAAGTCGTGGTCTTCAGGGCAGCATGGCCACGTGAATAACACACGAAGACTCCAAGGAAATAACTGGAAAAATTAGCCATTTGGGGGGAAGTACAACTAGAGTGAAGTGGCCAGCGTTTATCTCACACTGTGATATCAATCGATTTCATCTGATGAGTCTCTTTGTGCTGCAAGAAAGTGAAGACAACGAAAATGCATCAAC
The DNA here is from genome assembly GCA_004794575.1 of Lanistes nyassanus. Classification (NCBI taxonomy): domain Eukaryota; kingdom Metazoa; phylum Mollusca; class Gastropoda; order Architaenioglossa; family Ampullariidae; genus Lanistes; species Lanistes nyassanus. The sequence goes on along the minus strand of SMGT01013933.1, from coordinate 144,424 downwards.
AAGCTCCTTTTTTTTTCTTTTGGTTGCGGTGCTGCTACGTGTTCAAGAGCAAAGGTAAAATGATCCAAGGACACACAACAGTGCCTACCTTAGTAATAACCAGGTAGGACGGGAGGTGTTACTGCGCACCCACCCTTAAAGGTCAGGTGCGCGTTATAATGACGTCATTCTGCCAGGCTAAGCTCAGGGCACACCATTCCACCTTCTGTGATCATGATGTAGTGAATGTTGAACGCATTGTGCCAGCAATAGTGCAGTTTGGGACCGGCACTGATCATTTACATTCGTCCTCCTGTACGTAGGCACTCACGTGACCCTTTTATTTTTGGTCTCTTTGGCGATTCTGTTACTCTCGCTGCAGGAATTATAGGCCTTTCTTAACTGTATGAAGGTTCGTCTTTGACAAACGTTGCCATAACTATGCACGGCTATATTTGCAGCCAAATACACACCTTCGTGCTGTTAAGAAAGGCCTAAACAGAAAAATCCAAGCAGACACCCACACTCTACTTCACTGCCCCAGGTTAACTCACTGTCACTGTGATGGCAATGCCCAAGAAATATACCTTTTATACTTACAAGTCATTCCAATGATTTTTCAATTGTGCAATAATTATACAAACTTTAAACTTTCAGAATTCCAGTACTGGACAGTTTTCGTAAGTACTGGGGCTGAAAGATTTTTTTTTTCAATTTGCAACTAAATATGCCCGCTCAAATGGGAAAAGAACTTTATTTCCGCAGTCAAGTTTCTAGTACTTATATAAAAAGTTATTTTCTTAAGCAAGTTATTTAATTTCACAAGCATGTTTTTTTCTCTGAAGCACGTCTATGCATGTGTGCATGTCGGCATGAGGAATAATGTAAGCATACATGCACACATGCTGGTAAATATAGTTTCAAGGCTCAGTACTTTTAACTGGTGACATGCAATTTGTGTATTTTTGAGTTGACTGTGTGGTCATGTCATGTTCATGAAGGGATACTGCATGACTGCATGCACATGTTCATTGACTAGTATTTACAAATAAATTTGGCCAATGCTTTTCAACTGTTCAGTTACCTTTCAGACAATGTCAGAAATCAGTAAGGGGTTAGGAGGCAATCCATATGCTAAGATTTATTATATGCTGACTACCTGTTTAGTACTAAATCTTTTGTGTTATAAGCCAGAATGTCACAATTTTCTTCCAAGGATAAAAATAAACCAATGCTCATCGACTCTGAAATTGAAATCCCTTCCCAAATAATAATGGGCTTGACTTCAGAATCCAAGCTAAATAAGCCCAACACTTAAGTAAAAACAAAATCCCACATAAGAAGACAGAATGACTAATATCATTAATGTAGACAGCAAGATTCACTACCCAGCAGCACCAGGTGATCAACACCAATCTGTTTTTCAGATCAATATGCATCAACACGTGCCAGGAAATCTCTCTCCCAAAGTCCTGTCCCTTGCTCTCTACTGCCCCAACTGGTTTTTTCATGTGCACACACACACACACATATCACGCCTAATACACACACACCTCTCTGTTAATGTCTTCGCATCCTTCTAAAGCATCTTGTCATCTACACTTTTAGAGCTGTGTGTTTGTATACAAACCTGTGTGTGCTCATCTACACATGTATGCATTATAAACAGGTGCCAAATGGATGGAAAATGACAGGCTGATTTGAGGTCTGAACCTACAGCCTGCTAGACTACACACTGTCCTGGTGACACTTGTTTGATTTAACTGTGTTGCCACGGGACCACCCATCTCCCTTCCTGATGTCAGCCCTTTAACATGACAGTTGGCAACTTCATAATCTAGAGCGACATGCTTTTTTTGAGATAAAACTTCTGCTTTAATACAAAATTTGCAGGTCTATGCAACCACGCACAACTGCATTGTAAGAACACATTTCATTTCTGCACTAAAATAAACTGACAGAACAAGTTACAGAGTTTTTATTTAGTCTTTATATATATTTAGATGGTTTTCTGAAGAAAAACCACAGCTTCCTGAACTGTAATGTTTCAATAATATTCTCTGCACATTTGAAATTCTTATAAAACTATTGTTACGTTCTTTGAAAAAGGTAAAATCACAAACAGATGTTAAAATCCAAACAAGCATTGAACTAACTCTCTAAAGAACATTTCCGTGTAAAAGTTCACCATCATAATTCTCCCCTGTAGATTGTCACCAAGATAACTTCACAAGCTACTACACTGCTGGTCACGAGGCCTCTACATAATTCTCCCCCTGTAGATTGTCACCAAGATAACTTCACAAGCGACTACACTGCTGGTCACGAGGCCTCTACAATATTTGTGTAGACTCTGAGAACATCTGGGTGATCATCCAACTTATCCAGAACTTTCCCAATCTGTTCAATCTCTTTACTCCCCAGAGCAACATCATTTAGTGAAATAAAGGTGACTTCTGCAGATCTCACAACCAGCTGTCTTTCCTCAAGAGCCTTTTTCACCGTGTAAACATCGTTTGGAGCACTGAAAAACTGTAAAATAAAGATATAAACACAACCTTGTAAAGAAGTAACTCCAGATTTTTTTCAAAGAAAAGAACTAAAGATTTCAGTAGTGGAATTTAAAAGAAACGGGATTTTATCTGTCCATTAATTCTGAACCCTTCTGAATTACTGTAATTTATGAAAATTATTCATTTTTAGTAAAGGACTTAACTCTTTAGAGAGTAAAAATATGAACAACGGCACAGTGTGTGTTCTAAAATCATTAAGCATACAAAACTGAAGTTCCATGCACTGAGGAAGATGTCTGCTGGAGACAAGATCTGAACACACCACCCACAATTCAAAGTTGGGGAAGTTCACAATTTTCACATACCCAACAGACTAATAATGTCTCACTAATCTGCTGAAATTTCCACAAGCTCAGTTTTTTGTTTTTGTTTTTACAATTTGGATGGTTGGTGTTTTTGTCTTTTTCTAATTTTTTGTGTTGGTGTATTACACTTTCTCTCATGAACAAAGTTTTAAGAAAATAGAAGTACAGAAGAAAAAAACATGATTGGCTGATGGGCTTGTGACCTATGACCCGTAATGGTCCAACGCGACCACTGGCCATATTTCCCTGTCAATGCATATCCCACTGATACATGCTCAACCCTTTGGTCACCAGACCATGGTGACGAGACAGCAACATGGAAGTCAAAGAAGAAGCAAGACCAAAAGAAAAAGACAGTTAACAGAGTCATTGAAAAGGAAAAAGAAATTCCTGCTGCCTCCATAGAATCACTCCTTTCTGAGGCAACTGAGAATGATAGCCCAAGACTTTACTGTATTTGGGTGTCAAAATGTGCTGGAATAAACTGAAAGACCATGCCAAGGAAATACAACTGATCAACTGTTGGAGCATCAATAATTTACCTGCAGAAACTTTCCTCCCTCTTCATCTTCCTCCAGCGTGACTTCCTCAGCACCAACTTCAATGGCAAGGTCGACATAGTCATCCATGTTTGCAGTAGCCTCCCCTTTCCCTGGAAGGTCCGCCATCACCACACCTTTCTGCTCAAAAGTCATTTTCGCTAAAGAACCTCCTTCAAAGACTGAGAACCTGCATTCAAAGGGAGAAATACAATGAACAATGAGTTCTTTTAGAGAAAGAATGAGCATATGGCAGATACAAACATCAAAAACCTGGAAAAGCTTAGCACAACATCTATCAAAGTTTAAAGTATAGCTTGTGGATACAATTCTTCCATTCAAAAAATCACAAAAATTCATATATTTTGTTAACAATTATGGTGTAAACCCTCTAATTTGCTATCATGGAATTCTCATATCACTACTTAGATTTATTAATCAACAGATGTTGCATGTACAAGTAAAGTTTGAAACTTTCGACCATCTCCATTACACATAAAGAGAAAAAAAAAGGTGATGGGATATAATGATGCAATGATACAAGTATGCAAAGCTATAATAACATAAAAGGATAGCGATAACACAGAATGGTAGAAAATAAAAATCACAAATCAAAACTACAACTTATAACGTATACGCACCCACACTTTTTGACAAAGCTCTGCAGCTCTTGGCGTGTCAGCTGGTATTGTGTACCCACTGCTTCAATGATCATCATGCTGCCTGCTGGACCCTTTGCTTCAAAAATAAATGGTGGTGCATCTTTCAGCTTACTCTGTGCAAAGATGGACATCAGTCAAACAATTAGTCTATGTTATCACAAGACAATATCTATTAACTCTTTCTACAGTTGTGCTGTTTTTGTAAACTATTTTATTTCAAAGAAAGGGAGCTTTTATAAGTTAGCCTTCTGCAAAGTACCCCTACCCCTGTTTCTGATCCCCAGTCCTGTGCTAGCATTTAGTCAGCACATGTTAAAGGTTCTGTACTGTCTACAGCAAAGCAAAACTCAAGAGCTAAGGTCAAAAAAAGTACTCCAGCACCAATTTTTTTAAATTGGATTTTGCCAGCAATGTCATTACAGTGCAGTAAAGCAGGTATTCTCAAGACTTAATGCTGCAGTGAAAATAAAAAAATATGAATAAGCAAGATTTCTTACCATTGTCACAGAGAAAAGGCAAGATTCTATGTCATTTCTCTCAGAGAAAATGGTATAGTATAAATGTGTCATATACAAAAAAAAAACTAAAGACTAAAAACGTGCTTCTACACAGTAGGCAAAGAAGTGTCTGAGAAACATACCATTTGACTCAGCACTCTCTCAATAGTTGTGAATGTCTGAGAAACATACCATTTGACTCAGCACTCTCTCAATAGTTGTGAATGTCTGAGAAACATACCATTTGACTCAACACTCTCTCAATAGTTGTGCTGGGAATGTTCTTTGCCTTGGCCTCCGCAAGAAGACGAGCAAGCTGGGGATTAAACTTTGGATCTGCTGTGCCTTTCTCTGGATTTGAAAAGAATCTCATTATTGTAAAAATTTTCATTTCTGTGTGTACATGTCCTCCCACTAAACAAACAAATTTAGACCAGTGATTAAAACATAATGTTATAACTAAATATTAGTTTACTTTTTACTATACATACACACACGCAGAGAAGCAAGCAGAGAAACCCAACAGGTTACCCGCACAAAGGAAATGCAGGTTTTGGCTTTATTTTTGTTGTTGTTGTTGTTGTTGTTGTTGTTGCTGCTGCTGCTGCTGTTGTTGCTGTTGTTTTTGTTAAAAAGTGCATTCAATAAACAGGATATCTCATGTTATCAAATTTTAGGGATGCTCTCCTCTCGAGAGGAGACAGGGAGAGTCGGCTAATCATGCAAAGAAAGGGGTTATTGGAATTGGAGTGTTGTGCTCACTCAATGAAAGTTCTCCAGCAGCATTTTACAGACTCTTATTATTATTGAAAGTGAAAATTTCTTGGCTTTAAAACGTTTCTCATGTCACTAAGTTAGCACACACACATGCACACACATGTGCCGTGATTTATGGGGAAACTGGTAGCTACCCACTCAAGGTAAATATTTTCATCAAACGTCTTTAGTTTGTTATTGGTTTTAACTTCTACATAACAAATGCTGAGTGAAACAATCCCAAGGAATCATGTAACTAAGTTTTTGCTCAGCATGCCCAAGCAAAAAAAGCCTCTGACTTATTTATTTATTTATTGTACAGGTATGGGTTTAGATACGCCTGGGAATGTCAAGGTGTTTGGAATGTCAAAGCGTTCTTGAGATATTTTAAAAAGAGGCTTGCTTGTTACTGATAATTGGTAACAAGGGTGGCATGGCAGCATCTCAATAATAGGAGATTCTGGGGTGGATCGTTGCAGCCGTATCACTCATTTAAATCTTCTTTCTCACCGTGTACTTATCTCTACGATTTGAAGCATGTAGGACTGTGTAATCCTCTTTCATCTACAACTTGGAAGTATCCTGCCTCAAGCCTTGTCACTTATGCTTCGCTAACCTTACTCGGCTTGAGGCCCCTTTTTGGCCAGGTATTGTGGAATCTGATTTACGTTCATGTTTTGCTGTTCAAATTACAATGACTAAGTACATGCCCACAAATACACTCAGTTCCCATCAGCATTTGTTAGAATATGTTAATGTCTAATTGTAGAAAACGTAGCAAGGAATGTCGCTAACTTTATATTTGAAGCCTTTATGGTGCAAATGTCCAGTGTTTAAGGTACCCTAGAATTTTTATGTGTTTATTGCAAGAATGTATTAATGGACGTGTATCTGAAAAATGACTGGCACAGCAGGTGTCTCAATCCTGTTTTGAAATGGGCTATAGGTCTTATCCATTAAGTGTAAATGAATGAATCAATCTTTCTCTGTACTTCTCTGTACATTAGTCCCATCAATTGTTTTGGGTCCTTTTATCTGTGTTGGACTTTTCAATGCGTAAATGCCAACACTATCCAATAAAACATGGCTTCAAAAATGTGTGGGTTTTTTCCTCTGCCTCTTGCAACAGCGGTAGATGAGATGCAAATAAACTTTTCACAGTTATGAAGTTATGCAAACAGTAACATACCTCTAATTATTGCCCTGGCTCTCTTGGTAAAATCTGCGCTGTTCCTCGACTTTTTGGCGTCCCCTGCTGCCTTGATGTTCTTGATGTTGTGCCACTTGCTGTGTCCTGCCATACCACGTATTTCCTGGACCTGCCATGGACTGGGGTGAGGTCTGACCCTGTTCTCAGTCCATGAGAAGGCTGGGCTGGTCTGTTGCACTGCACGGTGGAAACTCCAAGAATACACACGTTTGACAGCAGGCCATTTACTGCCTTGAGACTGTTGGAGGCTCCAAATTCGAAATAGCTGGCAAGTTTTCTGGAGACTTCTCAAAGCCATCGAACTTAGGTGTTCAAGTTTAATGTTTAACTGAGCAACATTTCACGCTACAAAATGACAGCAACGTGATCTTCTTTCACAGGGTAAATCTAACGCGATACTGGCGTAAGTTTTTAAATCCTGACGTCTGCTTGTTCAACAGTTTTGAATATTCCTGGATCTGCAAAATACAGCGTATGCAGAATGCTACAGTGTATGCTCCGGACAGCACAAATCAAGGTATCCTTTTATTAAGTTTTATGTTTTTCCACTTTTTGTTATGTAACCAACGAGATAAAATTCAAAGAAAAACAAGTGACTGCCGCTTGGAGGATAAGCCCAACTTAAATGTAAAACAAGGGAACTATACCAAGCTAGAAAAGGACAAAGACGAAGACAATCTACATTTGTCGTCCTGATGAAGGGGTAGTGCCCCGAAACATGTAGATTGTCTTCGTCTTTGTCCTTTTCTAGCTTGGTACAGTACCCTTGTTTTACATTTGAGATGAAATTCATTATTCCTTGGTTTTCAAGCAATATTTAATCGTCCAGCTGCAGTCCTTTTCTAACAGAAATAGTCAATATGACTGACTAATCTCAATATCACATCACAGAGTGGTATCATTTCTATCAGCAATCAGTCGATCATGATTAGGCTAGCCTGACTTTACAGTAGCACCGAACAGCGAACACGTACACGACGGTACAGTACCTCGAAGTCGAATGTGTCGTTACCCACCTACTCTCTGGACTGCAATCAAACTTTTCTGTTTAAAAATTGCATGTTATTCATAGAATAAATTTTCTTTAGTATCAAAAAAAGAAACCGGAGAGGGAAAAAACGGAAGAGAAAAGCATTTGTCTCACCCTAATGACAAGGTGCCCTCATGTGTGCCTGACACGACAAAATAGGTAATGAGAGTTATCTCTTTATCGTGTTGCGTTACGTCCCCTTACTGGCCCGAACTGAGTTAAATGCACGTAGTATTGGTCCTACTGTACAATAAAATTGGAGTTTAGATATGAGATTCATCAAAATTGTATAAAAACTTGTGTGGAAACAGGTTTCTATGAATTTGGGTGAAATCTTTGCAGGAAGCAGTTGAATTTCCATTTGTTCGTCCACGCAGTTGACATCAATCAAGTTGTGTTTCCGCCTGTAGTGCAAGTGAATAGCTGCAGCATAGCTGTCTGGGCCGTGGGTTACTACGCAATGTACGCATTACGTCTCAATTTCGAAAAGCGTGACAACGAATTGAACATAAAAACCCCCACAACTCTTGCGAGAGATCCGAACCCTTGGCTGGTAGATTACAAGACCACTAGCCTATTCATTGGTCTACATGTGGAATTAGAAACACCTACCATTAGGATTTTCAGAAGAGTTGGCGGTTGGGACGGAGTGTTTTCGCCATACTTGACAGTCAGCGGTTCTTATATTTGGTTCCAACACTTTAAAAAATATATCCCTGACGTCTCGATTTCCAAAAATACACAAAGTCCTTGTCCTTTAATTCCTTAGTAAAAATATCTTATAAAAATGTCATAAAAATAAAATGATGAAAACTATAGTATATTCAAATTTGCTTCCTCAAAAAGGTCCGGTTCAGTTCGCGAAAGAATGACCTACACCAGTTTGAATGTCCTGTTGGAAATAAGTCTTTGCATGTTCATAAATGAATACTACAAGCATGACATTCCTTATCCTTATGTTGATAGAAATTAAGTGTATCTTAGTGAGCTAACAGCAAGAGCTGAGAACTGAACCTTACTTGTAACCCGGACTTCCGTGTTCTTACATCCAAGTTCAGACACGCACGCACACACACACTCACACACACGTGCAAAAAATAAGCTGGGCTCTTCTATCAGCTGTCAGTGTGTAGGCCGTAATGTATAGTCACCACACAATCACGACCGCGAAAAACAATTCCAAAGAATGTCAAAAATTTTATTAAATAACTTTTTTTTACGTTAAGTTGACCCAATAGAGAGACAGTTTGCTGAAAACGGAAGCTAAGCCACCTCTGTCCCATGTAAATGCGTGCCAGTGTCAAACTGTTCTACGTACCGTATCCTAAACAATCACACCAGCAGTGTCAACATCGGGGAAAAAAATCAATAAATAACTTTTCTGCACACAATGACATCCCAACCTTGTGGTGCGTAATCAGAATAAACTCTTAATATATATTTCCAGAACTGTTTGGCACGATGCGCCTGTCCAAGGAAACGCCCTTTCCCAGACGGTGACTATTAAAAGCTAAAGTCGTACTTTACATGGGAGAGCGAGAGAGAAACGGCGAGATGCTGAAACGGTATATGTCTACGTCCACGTATGAACGAAGGAAAGAAGTAAACAAACGGACGAACGAATGAATGATAGAGAACGGTGAATATCAAAAACAAAAGTCGTACTTCATACGCGAGAGCGAGAGAGGAAGTGAGACAAATGGAAACAAAGCGATACTGAAATGTCTACCTAAACGTATGAGCGAAGGAAAGAATTAAAAACGAACGACTGAATGACAGAGGAGATCAGGAAGGAGAAACCAACGGCGGAAGGGAGAGAAACCCCCAGATGTCTGCGTGCTGTGATTCAGCATCCAGACAACACAGCGAATTTCCAATAGTTTATGATGCACAAACAACAAGTTTCGATCCAATTCAAACAATACCCAGAGTCTATGCTCGTACTAATAAAATATGTGGCAAGCAATTGCCAGAGTCTATACTGAGACTAATAAAATCTGTGACATAAAAGATGCACTCTAACCTGCATCGCAGACTCCCAGAGGCAGGCTGGGATGTGATACAGTGCACCCACATGCATCACAAAATCTATTTAAAAAGCGCCACTCCCACCATAAAGTAAGACATTGCAGCGATAATGTTTTACCGACATATGCACAGCACAGCACCTTGTCCGTACGAGCTCAAACAAATCAGAATAAATATGCTACTTCAATAAAATGACATTACACCACAGTGTCACACTGATCTGCTCAAGAAAGACACCGCATATTACATTGCACGCCTTGAAACTTCGTACAGAAGTATTATGTGTCAAACGGCTCGGAGACGATGTTGAGCTGCTGAGAGAGTTTCCCCACCTTGCAAAGTCAAGCCCCGCGAAGGCCACGCCAACGAGACAAACAATCCATCCGGTGTCTCAAGAAATTCGGTCCGCCAAGAAATTTGGTTCGTGTCTGGTTAAGCCACAGTATACGCATACATACGCGTCATTGGTGGTTACCGAGATGTGATCTGAGGATATTAATCGCCAGTTTTTAAATTTGAATCGTTTTGATGTTAGCATTTGGGTTAGGGTTAGGTTGGGGTTGGGGTTACAGGGGTGGATTATGGTGGGGGGAGGCCAAGACATCCCCCCCCCCAGCAGAGCCAAAAAAACAACAAAAAATTTATTTGGGGGTTTGGGGTCCAGTATTCTTTGAGCAAGACGCTATATTCTGGGTTTTTGTCGGCAGTTACAAATGGCCAGGTTACAATCTACCAGTCTTTACTGCCGCTCAGGTGTATACCGATTTTTATCATTTTCTTGCGACCACCCCCC